>KN883163.1:1901-15133 GCA_000934455.1 Apostichopus parvimensis | reverse complement strand
CTTACACCGAAGTGGCTCATAGATACTTCCAGCAGGAAGAACGCATAGATGGACATTAGCGTGGTGAAGGTCTTCCAGATGTAGCTGAGATCATGATCATGAGCACCGTGGTCGTGCCCCCCATGGGCACCGTGATCGTGTGGTCCTTCATGTACATGGAGTCCAGTAGCCTGCGGAGAGAGCCACAAAAAAAATTAAATGGTCAATCGTCCGTAACGAACGATGCTACTACAATGGACTGAAGCAAACTTCACAGGAAATCAAAGACCAGTCGTGTAGAAAAATTTGTAGTAATTATAATATGTATCGACAATTTTAAGACAGATCCCTTCTATAGGTCTTGATAGGTGAATTGTCGCAAAACAATCGGGGAAATTAAATGCACTGCTTTAATGGTTCCACCAAACTGAATGTACTGTGCATTCAATGGTGGTGGTCAACGACTGAAGATCACTGTATCATATATCGGGGAATATTTATTAAAGGTCTTCCGAGATGACCAAACTTGCGTCCGCACAACCCCCCAACCCCAACCCTCCAGCCCGTCCCCCTGCTGATAGGTAAAATGATAAACTGGTATCACCCTCGACCACATCTTGGAAACACTGAAATAAAAGCAAAACCTACTGGTATGCCCCATGATGAACCGGGTCCCCACCAGAGTTTTACTGGTGCAAATGCGTGGTCTTTCTATTCGTCAGACCTACACAATGTGAAACATTGTATATTATACAACACCTAATTATATTCCGGCCAATTGATTGGTCACTTGCTCGTCGATTACATGCAAAATCCGCTCTATTGCACTCTATGAAATGGAACCATGGGTTATACTTTTTTGATAGCACTTTTTTCAATGGTAAGAGAGCAGAGAAACCTGTCTGTTCAAAACAATCTGTTGCATGAGTGCATTTTACATCCAATTATATCCAAATCTGAAGGTGTTGTATCAAACAAACAATGAATGGTTTCCATTCGTGCAATAGTGCAAATATTTCATTCGTTGAAAGATGTAATTTGTTCCATTCAACTCGGCTGCGCCTCGTTGAATGGAACATTTCATCTTTCAACTCATGAAATATTTGCACTATTGCACTCATAACCATTCATTATTTGTATAATATTGGTCATTCTTTGCTAACATTTCGTCAACATGTGCACCCACTCTTTTTGGACGGCCTAATTTGCTGTTCGGACAGTCACCACACGAAGACCTGGTTGTCCGAAGGGGCATTCAGAAGAAAATCCTTAAAAAATTTGCCCCGCGTGCGAACATCGCACGATTCGTCCGAAACCGATGCGAGGTCACCGCAACCCGGTTGTTGCGAGGTACGGCCCTGAAGCTGGGCACTTGTCTTACCATGGGAATGAGATGTATGAGGGCATCGCCGGTCAGGGTTGAAACAGCCATCGCGATCAAGAGTCCAAAGACCATGTCCTTGCGATCGTCTCCGAGAATGGGAAGCATGCAGCCTCCGATTACAGCGCAGAGGCTGACCACAAAGACGCTGAGAGTGCCGTACAGGTAAGCTGTAAGTTGCAAAGAAAAAAAAAGGTTTTCCGTCTTTACATGTTTTAACGTACACTTACACAGGGATGTGCTCAGGAATATTTGATTGCCGGGCAGATTGTGGGGTAGTGTGATCCACACCCTGGGAGAGGGATCTCATGGGTGGGGTGGACAAGAAATTTTGCACATGAAGTATGCTTAGGTGGGGCTATTTTTCCTATTCTGTGCCATGTATTCTCCCAGATTTTGGTTATGGTAAAATTTGTTAAATTATCATCAAAAAAGTGCCGGGCGCAAATGTATAAAATACTGCTTGTGCTGGGCGGCATTCAGAACTGCTGGGCACAGCCGCCCGGTGCCGCCCAGTGTGAGCACATCCCTGCTTACAGTTAAACGGGCCTGTGTTAAGCTGTAAACAGACAAACATCACACTTGTTAACAATAATTAATGTTGTTTGAACATACACTTATGTAAACAGGCCTGTCTTAAGCTGTAAACAGTCAAACATCATACTTGTTAACAATAATTAATTAATGTGTTTGAACATTCACTTATAATATATAAACAGACCTGTCTTAAAGCTGTAACCGGACAAACGTCACCCTTGCAAACAACAATATAACTGTCTTTACATGTTTTTCAACATACACTTATATGAGAGCAGGATTGTGTTAACCTATAAACATATAAAGGTCGTATTGTGATGGTTCCCACGCTTTTTTTCAACAAATGAAATTCCAGACCTCTTCTTTGAGGCGATAAACAATCCCCCCCCCCCTTCCTCCCCACTTCAACACTGGGTGCTATGTTACCAGGCCCAGCCCAACTCACAATGTTCGACCCCATTCATCTAGATGGTATCGACCAACAAATAAACTGTAACCAATGAATCTATATAATACACCGTACAGAAATGCCTTACCGTCTGCACCGACCACATATTCCGAGCCCTCTCCATGGTCCGGGTGGGAACATCCGCCAGAGAGCTGCTGTTGGAGAAGAGCTGGACAGACCAAGACCAACTGTTTCTCAGTGATACCATCCTCGGGGTGCAGGCCGTGGGACATCATCAACTCCTCGGCAGAGAAGCACTGCAGAGCGAAGAACGCAAAACAGAATCAGGAAGAGAAGTCATAGGATGGTATGAGACGAAAAATGAGCCACTCACTCCACAGAGGAGCAACGTTAGAGGGCTAAAGGTAGCGAATGACGACGTGATGACAAGTGAGCAAACCTAATTTTAACATACATAACCTTGCGATGCTCCGACACAGAGCAGCACTGTACTAGTGAGCAGACCTAGAATGTTAACACACGTAACCTTGAGATGCTCCTACACAGAGCAGCATTGCACTAGTGAGCAAAACTAGGTCTACCTTCGGTTACAGTAACTGGTGAAGGATCGTAGGAATTCCCCTACCGTTTTGATGATGCTTGCAACTTGCTATATCGCTTGCTATGTCAGCTTGTACAGTATTCAAAATATTACAAACATGATGTGATGATTTTACACCCATCTGCCCACGACGTTTTATACGACAGAGGAGTTTACGATTCATCCGTTCATTTGGTTCTTGGTGGTCTTCATCTAAACAGGTGGAGTTCATCACAGAACGTTGATTTAAGAATTAGACTTACGGAGTGAGCGACAGCTTCTATCCGTGACACGTTAGTGGTATCGTGAACGTGGACGTCCTCTGCATGGTCGTGATCGTGGTGGTCATGGTCGTGGTCGTGATGGTCGTGGTCATTTTGCACTGCTCGTTTCCTCCGATGGTCGTGACCCTCATGGTCGTGGTGATCGTGGTCACTATGATCGTGGTCACCATGGTCGTGGTCACCATGATCGTGGTCACCATGTTCGTCTTCACCATGTACGTGTTCACCATGATCATGTCCACTGTGATCGTCAGAGTTACCCAGACCCAGCTGACTCATTATAAGTTTAAAATCTGTGGGAAGTTTGAAAAAAAGAGGAGCAACAAGTTATGTATTTATTTTTTTTCCGACCTTATCCACAAAATTAATCCATTTCATTTCTTCTTGTAAACCGCTGCCGACTGAAGGCAGGGGACAGATTGTAAATCGTTCCCCTGGTGGTATATTTAAGCCCGGTGACTTCATCTTCGCCAGCAACAATGACGGCGAACAGAGTCGTTTCAGAACCGTCGATAAGAACCGAAACCAAAGCCCACTCCGCCAACAACCAGAAAACCGAACTCAACAGACGATATGACACGGTTCATATTGGTCGTCCGTTCGGCCGTATCTGCACGGCACGTTTGCGATGCCATACCGGTTGAACAATTTATGCCACTTTATGACGGGGGTGTCCTGTATACGGCTATATGGAGAACTGATATGACTGATATCCCTAGACCAAGGTGTGAATCCCGGAATAACATATTTTACCCAAAATAAAACTCTCAACGACGGTACGATCCCTTACGTCATAACCGCGGGAATGGTTTCGTAACCTTTCTCGACAGTGATATCCTGGACGCTGTACTCGGGCAGCAGCACACTCCTGCTTGTACGTTCTCTGTCTAATATTGTTTCTTACCTTCCAGAGGAATGACGCCGTCGTGGCCGTACAGGGCGATGACATCTTCGATGAATGATTCTGGATCGGGGAAATCCGCCTCTCCGATGCAGTATCCCTCGAGCAGGTAGGCGACGATGAGCGGCGAGAGGTGCTGCATCTCCGTCGAGGAGGCTCCTTGGTCTCCGTCGTAGACGTCTTCAAACAGGCTCTCGGTGCTGAAACACTACAATTGAGAAACATGTATTTACAGCAGCGGCAGTTATATTGCAACTAAACACTTTTGTTTGTGTGATTTTCAACAGGTTTTTGCAGAGGCTTAAATCATGAGCAAGCTGTGGAAAATATCTAAAAGGGTATTGTCATATTTAAAGCATTTCTCTTCCCTTTTTCACCGACAATGATAATGGGGTAATCTATATTCTTTAAGAAAAGTGTCCTGGGTACTGTGTGCACTGACTACTGTGTGTCCCAGGCACTAGGTGCACTGACTACAGTGTGTCCTGAGTACTGTGTGCACTGACTACTGTGTGTCCTGGGAACTGTGTGCACTGACTACTGTGTGTCCTGGGTACTATGTGCACTGACTACTGTGTGTCCCAGGAACTGTGTGCACTGACTACTGTGTGTCCTGAGTACTGTGTGCACTGACTACTGTGTGTCCTGAGTACTGTGTGCACTGACTACTGTGTGTCCTGAGTACTGGTACTGTGTGTCCTGAGTACTGTGTGCACTGACTACTGTGTGTCCCGGGTACTGTGTGCACTGACTACTGTGTGGCACTGACTACTGTGTGTCCTGAGTACTGTGTGCACTGACTACTGTGTGTCCTGAGTACTGTGTGCACTGACTACTGTGTGTCCTGGGTACTGTGTGACTACTGTGTGTCCTGGGTACTGTGTGCACTGACTACTGTGTGTCCTGGGTACTGTGTGCTTTGACTACTGTGTGCACTGACTACTGTTTGCACTGACTACTGTGTGCATGGTACTCAGTGCACACCGTATCCCATGCAAATATCACCAGCAGAAATGGTCCCAATTTATAAGCTTTTAAATGATGATTTTACCTTGCCGTGAGTTTGTGGTTTGTAGTACTCCGAGAAGGATTGCAAGAGCAGCTTCATCTCATTTTGCGTTATCCTCTCAGGGGTGCCCTCTCTACTCATCAAGCTAGTTAGGTACTTATCGTACGAGCCCAGGTTACCGTCCGAACTACAAGAGGGAGCCAAATTCCTCTCGGATATTCGGACGAGTAGAATGACGGCGGCCTTTTCAAACTGCTCTTCCTGGAGTCCATCTTCTTTGCTGGATTCCAGAACATCGAACACGTGATCGGTGAGGACCGACGAACACTGTAAGTATGAAATGAAACATCATGAAGCAATGAGATAGTGTTGTATTGTATATAGTGTTTACACGGGTCCAAAAATCGGAAACCGGGTACCTGAGAGCCGTTACCCGCCGGGTATCGGGAAAAATTGCTTACCCTCTTGTATCGTGATTTTCAAGAAATTAACTATTGGATGCTATAATAAATGAATTATATTCTCCATTGACAATGTTTTCATGTTCAAAATTACGTAGGTGTAAGATAAGGTAAAAAACCGTAGGATTCGGGTTATAAATTAGGAACCGGGTAGTATCGCATTGGGCGGGTATCGGGATACCCCGTGCAAACACTAATTGTATGGTACGTAACACTAGGACACCTCCCATGTCAACATTCTGTGGACTGCGAGATACCAAGATAAAAGGGTAAATTTGAGTGCTAGCTTGTAAATGTATAAGTACTTGACCTACGTATAGTATACTTTATATATGCTAAATATTCAGCAAATTATAATTAACTATGAAATTAAAATATCTGGAAAGCTCCTTTAAGGCTGAATTGATGTGACATCTCCTCTGTACTGATCTGACTGTTAATGTTGATCCATTGTTTTATAATTTATAATTACAATTACAATAATTACAATACATGTCTCTTTTATCTTCATAATATCAGACCTCCCAGCGGCTCTTCAACAAAATCAAGGTTTTTTTTAAAGGTTATGAATGAAGAAATAAAGGTCTTTAAAGGCTTCAAACATGAAAATAAAAGGTTTTTAGAGGTCCAAAATAAAGTTAATTTGTAACATAGAGCCATTTTGTAAAGAAACGTTTTTTGTAGGATTTCAAAGTTTCGCTGCAGGAGGTCTGTCATATATAACAATAGAGCGGCACCATTGTCGTTTTAAGTACACGAAAGTCTAAGGTTTTTTAAGTTTTTCGTCGAGTTTTGTGAGCACTGCAGATCTGACGAACTGATGACCGATTAAAAGATTTTGTGCACAGTGCATCAGGTACAGTATGCAGTACTTACTAGACTACTGTACAGTTAACAAAAAGGCACTGTATAAATGGGCAACTCCATACAAAACGGTGGACATGCCCACCTTAAAAAATAAATAAACAAATTTGGTATCAAATTAAAGCTTAAAGTGAGACGTTTTCAGAAAAGAAAAATCCAGTGCTTTTGTTAGTTTAAGTTACTTGTTTTGACAATACATTCCTGCACATTTTGAAATTTACCCTGCTTTCCGCTTCAGCGACCACTTACGCTGTTACCCAAAAGAACCTAACAAAGTTTTAATATTTTGGGAAATGTACAAATTATTGGAATGAGATAATACTGAAAATGCAACTCATACGAGTCCCCACAGGCCTATAACATCCAAGCAAACATGAAAAAAAAGGAAAAAAGTATGTCACAGCTGTAACTTTTCTAGGTAAAGGCATGAAAACTATATCGTGCCCTCCACTGTGACCCTATCCTCTTCATTGAACTTACTTTATATGCAAGTATGCCCAAAACTATGCAGTACATGGCTATAACCCTTCACCCTGGAATGAACCCTAACTATATGGAAATTGTCCTCCCAAGCTCTGCGCAGTTGTGTTAATACTAGGAAAAGCTATCTACCACTTCTACAGCAATTCCAACTTAGACCAACTGTACATAACTACGGAACCATACACCTGTACTTGCTATATAAATAAATACTTGGAAATATGTTAATTATTTACTGTAATGTGCAGTGATATGATATGGCTATATCATAAATTGGGGGGCTTTGTTTGTTGACAAAAATAAGGAAACAAAGACAAAGTCCATGTTTACTATACACCAAACTCAATCAATACAAACCATGTTTCTGAGTTTTCAAGTGTGTTGTACATAATTACAGTATATACAGTATATATCGGCCTATAAAGTTTACATGTACAGTGTCCATATCATAACTCAACAGTACTTCTGTGTATATTGGTATGACACTGTACATGCACATTTATGTACGTATGTTTTCATGTATGTACTGTGTGTATGTTTTTATTTGTGGTTACACGGGTCCAAAAATCGGGAGCCGGGTACCCGAGAGCCGTTACCCATCGGGTATCCCGAAAAAATTGTTTACCCTGGTGTATCGCGATTTTCAAGAAATTACATATTGGATGCTATAATAAATGAATTATATTCTCCATTGACAATGTTTTCATGTTTATATACGTAGGTTTAAGATTAGGTATAAAACCTTCCTCAATAATTTCTATTTGCTTTTAGTTTCTTTCATTAACATGTTAATAACTTTGTATAGTTAACATCACTACTAACATCGCATTGCCGCCACTGCTTATATTTGCCCTCCACCTCTATTGGATCAGACCATATAAATATCCAATTTAGCTCTTAAACAGTTGTTACTACTACTATCTATTATGCAGGCCAGGGTTCGCATTAGCTGCGAGATTGCGCGATTCGCGCAATTTGATCGCATTTGGAATAAACGATTCGTAAAAAGCCACTTGCAATTATTATTTTTTAGTTATCCTGTCTATAATCCATTAATAACATCTCGTAAACTTCCTTGTCAGTCTTTCCTTCTATGAAATAAACTTTCAATTTCTTCCACATGGTAGCCTAACACCACACTAGGTCAATGGGGAAATCTAGCCCAACCATCTGTTTATACACTGAAATTTTGACGTAGTTATAAGATATCAATGGAATACTTTCGTTATTGCTGTTATCTTCGACCATATGGATGCCTAACACCACACTAAGTCAATGGGGTAATCTAGCCTAACCATCTCTTTATTAGCTGAAATTGTGACGCAGTTATAAGATATCCATGGAATACTTTCGTTATTGCTGTTGTCTTCGACCACATGGTAGCCTGACACCACACTAAGTCAATGGGAAAATGTACAGTATGTATGTATGTTTTTAACTTTGTATACATGTGTGTATGCATGTATAGATGTATGAATAAATGTATAAATAGTGCATGTTTCAAGGTCATAAATATAAATATAAATTAAGCTCTTTTTCTCAGAATAATACACTTTCAAGACTTGGGAATGTTAAACAATATTAACATACATGTACTGTTTGTACAGTACATATAATAAAGACTTGGACCTTAAACAATAAGTCATTGTAGGCCTACACATCATGTAGGTATTTATATGTTGTTAACGAGATGTACAGTACCGATAATCCATTGCACTTGCACATTGCCAAAATCACATGTATGCCTACTGTAGATAGAGTGTATTGATGACATTCGTGTTAATATTAAGTACATAAACTACAGTTACTGTAGAAGTAGAAAGTATACTGATCAATTGACAATATCCTTGACACAAGCATGCACATTACTAAAGAGGAAGGAACTTAAAACTTAAAAGTACAATACCAGGGCTCAAAGGCCGGTGTAGTAAAGTCAAAACAGGCAATAAAACGTGCAGTGAAAATCTCAAACTTTAAAGTAATTTTCCAATCAAAACTTAGGCAAAATATCCTCCTGAAATTGTTGGTACACACAGGGTGGTACTAGTCTACTACGTAGACCTCTTCTGGAACAAAACATAATCAGATGTTCTCAACATGACTCACTCTGACGTTTTAGCTGTCAAAGAGGACGACCTCTTACTCACACATGGAGCAACTTTTCACAACCTCATCATAGAGGAAGTTTGAAGGTCCCTAAAATTTGGTGCACAGAACGAGCTTGATGCAGTTTACAATTAAAGTAAGAAACAAGTAACAGCTCTTGCATGGCTATGCTGGTGAGAATTTGGCCATAAACATCCTTCATTATACTGAATCGCTGCCTGAATTTAGCAACCTAGGAGTTGCATCGCTTAAAAAGTATAACGCAGGAAACCATTGTTAACTTGTGTTTGCATTGTCTGTGTTATACATGTAGATAAATCTTTAAGAAACTCAGGGAACCTGAAGCAAAAATAAAATATATTGAGCAATTAGTCACCAAAAATGGCACATTTTCTTGCTAGTATATTTTAGTTGACCTTCACAATACAATGTGGGAATATCTTAAAAGATCCTAATGTCTCTTTCAATGGGTTAAAGGCCACTCTATTGGTTAATGTTTTATACAGACTTAGGAGGCGGTAGTGGGATGTTCAATTGCTGAAAAATAGGACTTCAGAAATCAAGAGAACGTGCAAAAGTTCAAACGAAGTTCAAACAAAATTTTCACAGTGTGATTATATCGTGGGGCTGCTGTTCTAATCATGTACAAAGGATGGTGGTTAATTTTTTGGAGAGAGTCCAACAACAGCCATCTTTTCCTTTGGCACAGAATAACCCAGTCTTCTCAACAACAAATTAAATTTGTGCAGGCCTCAATTCATACAAGTTCAACTTTTTAAATACAAGGTACCTACTGTTGTTCACCCATTACACATACCACCACACGCTTCAGCAACTCTCTAAGGCTACATTCCTATAAATGGTTTGAATCCTACTCGGGCATTATGCAGTATCTATTTTAGAAGATCATGTTTACAGTAAAATATGTTTTCTATCGGTATTAAAATGTGTGGGTGTACATTGTTGAGGACCTGTTAATCCTGAAATGAAACTCATTCTATACAGTTCTGCAGAGCTGTACACATACTGCATATCCTGTGTGGGAAGTGTCTGCAGCTGTGCCTATGTACAGCACATTTATGTACAGTACAGTATGTTAGTACATAGTTCGCCTAAAGTTCCATGAAATGCTCGGGGGGGGGGGGGGGGGGTTGATAGCATTGTTCTTGAATGAAATATATTGTTATGGGTTTCATTCTTATCTTTAAAAAAGTAAACAACAGTTTATCAGGACTGCCCAAAGTATAAACAATTGCTGTGGCGTTTAAGAGCACGTAACTCATGTAAAAAAAACAATAAAAACAATGTTAACAATTTTAATATGAATCCTTGTTGTGGGTGTATGCTAGAATTTACCAGACACACCGGCGTGGTGATAATATTTTGATGAAAATAAGAGTACTGGTTTTGACAGCCATCGTGATGTAAAAAAGACATACCATATACTATAGTTTAGTTAAAGGACATATTGATGCAGATTGTACCAAATAGGCTAGAAAGTCCAATTTTGGTCACCTCTATATATGCCCAAAACTTCACATGTATGCAGCCCACAACTTATTAAACTGTGGCCTCCAAATAGTCAATTCAGACTAGTATTAAGCATTTCTCTCATGTATGTCAACTAATACAGACTGACAGTGGCTCTGCCAGGAAGCATTTGGCAAGTTGAAATGTCCCACAGTAAATACAGTCTGTAACAGGCTTACAGTGTACAGTGGTTGTGCATAGGCCGCAGCTAGGCCTATCGTGGTTTATATAGTGACTTCATGAAGTTAGTTTAATACCTAGTAAAAGTGGAACTACTTAGCAAAGCTACAGTACTATATGTCTGGTTTATGTAATATTAGCCTACTACAGGAGGCTTAACAAATTTATAACGATACATTTATAACGTACACTTGTGGTTACAGTACGTGTTATAAGATATCCATGGAATACTTTCGTTATTGCTGTTATCTTCGACCACATGGTAGCCTAACACCACACTAAGTCAATGGGAAAATGTACAGTATGTATGTATGTTTTTAACTTTGTATACATGTGTGTACTTTCTGGAAAGTGGGGAGGATGGAGAGAACCTATTTTCTAAAATGCAATGCTCATGATCAGTGCAAGTGTGTCTGGAGTAGGCCTAGGCTAGCCTACCTGTATTAAATAATGTAGTCATTAATAAGCACTGGGGTTTCCTGCAGTTTAACTGGTGTGGGGGAGGGGATTAGGAGGGTAGTGAAGGCTAACTGGCCAGGCCTAATTTGTTTTTTTATAGGTACCGTTATTCTCTGCACACGGTACTTTCCGCTGACAAGAAATGGTGATTTCCGCACACCAAATTTGTCAGCGGAAAACAAAATACCCATTTTTTGGAGGAGCAGCCGAACTGATTAGGCACATTCAAATGATATAATAGGAGGGTGGAGAAAGGATAGAAACTGGCTTGAGGATAGAATTTGGCCCGAGACTGGATTCTTGCAACATGGATTAGGTTCGGGAGAGGAATGATGATTTACAGTAACTGTACGAGTGGCGATGATAATTAATTTGGGATAAAAACACCCCGCATTTGGCTGCAGTTGTCATTAAGGCGTGAAAAAGGTGAAATCGAGATGCCATAGCCTAGGTATGAATAATTCGTTCTCGTAGTCTCGTTCAATCATGGAATAAGTAAATTTACTTAATTTACAAATTAAAAAAAGATACAGCCTTTAAATACTTAAATATTTAAAGGCTGTATCATTTTTTATTTGTTTTCCTAACAAGAAATTTTTCAGCGAAAAGTAATCAAAGGCAAGTACAGTCTGCAGAGAATAACTGAAACTGTTTTTATTCGGGTCTAGGCCTAGGATCTTAAGCATAATTAAACTGACACGATTATGAAGTGGCACTCTTAATCTTCCTCTATCTAAGCTAGTCTAACAACAATAGATTACAACTAACGTTACAACTCAACATGACAAACAAAGAGCACCCTGCCATGTGCAATTATTTGCTACCGTAGTGTATGATTGCTGTACTAGCCTAGTGTAATATTAATAATAGTAATAATAGTAGGTCTATTTTAATGCCCGTGGTTCACTAATAAGAAAATTAGTAAGGCCAGTAAAATTAGACCCGCATCCAAAACTACAGTACAGTGGAGGGAATGCCTGAGTTTAGCATAAATTAAAATGCTCGGGGTGGCGGTGAGGCATGTGATCATCGGGATGGCGGTGAGACACGTGCTTACAATTAAAATTTATGATTCAAAGTCAATACTAAATCATGGTTAGCCTATGCACTTAATGAAACATCACTTTCTTGTTACTTACCACTGAACAGTTCAGAGAGTGGTCATCATTCGTTACTCTCACCGAACAGTTGATCCTGCTCAATAGAGTCGACACCACAACGTCTAGCTCATCGTAAGAGATAATGGCTGCTTCGTTTTCACTTTCAAAATTTTCAAGTACTGCATTTACCACGTGGGTTTTCACCGTCAAAAAGGGATCGATATGATCATGGTTTTCTTCTCCTTCACCATGGTCATGGCCATGAGAGTGATGATCGTGGCCATGATCATGTTGTGCTAAAACTTGGGCCAACAGGAATACTGAATTTAGCGCCGCAAAAATAGTAAAATATCTGCACACGACACCCATTTTTTCATTCACAGCTAGCTATACACGCTATAATATACGATCTGGAGACAACAACAACGCCGTGTGCACACGCAACTTACAACACGAGGAATGAAGGGAAATTATGTGTTCATTATTTCCGCACTTGTTCAACGGGCGTAGTAGTATCCGCTCGGCACAGAAAATATGAATATGTATAATTGAAATGCAGCAATAGGATTGGTGGGTGAATGAATGTCTCTGTTTGGTGATTAATAAGGCTAACCAATCAGAGTTAAATTTCTGTGAATCCAATGAGGGTCTTACAAGTAAACATTTGTCAGTGACGTGGGGGAATGGCGTTGGCGTACTACTAGAACATTCTTCGGCGCCGCCGCCTCCATGCTTCAAATGACTTTAACAATTGCAGATTCGTTCTATTGTCAAATTTTATGGGGCTTGTCATGTTATTTGAAAATAACCCGCGATTATTCCTGTAAATCATAAAATTCCTCAATGGAGCTGCCCAACTGTAAATAATGCTTAATATATTTGTATAATGAGAAAGCATAGGCCTACTGTATGTCATGTACGTTGAAGATGGTATGAGCAGTGGCGTAGGAAAGTACTTTTGAGTGGGGGGGG
>KN883162.1:160958-172597 GCA_000934455.1 Apostichopus parvimensis | reverse complement strand
AGCGTGCGGTTTTGTCAAGTCAAACCGTGATTAACTTCTCTGTTAATAGGGGATTAAGCGTCTGACCGAAAGTTACCTCACCTGACGTAGTCTGCCTCTATATCGGTCACATCCTACATCTGCGACGTGAAGCAGAGTCGCGTGCCTACAAACGCTGGTCTGCAAGGCATTGCGAGTTTCCAAGGTGCGTCGTGACTTCAACGCGACCTCTGACCTAATTTTGAGTTCTCCACCAAGTCTACTGGCCCCTCACTCATTGCTTCCCTGCATGGAAAGTAGCTTTTCAGAGGCAGTTCCAGGATTTTTAAAAAAAGGAGGGGTGAGGCCCTGTATGTATGTATGTATGTATTTTAGATCCTCCTGCAAGCAGGAACTCGCGAAAGAGCCTCATTGGCTTATCAAAGCCGCAAGCTGACTGAAGTCAGTCTCTTAGATTCATATTTAACGCCCATGATTATGAATTGTCAATTGTCAACAACTGTGTGGTTTTGTTCAAGCAAATAGTTGAAGGTTAATGACGTTATGGGGTCCAACAAAAATCTTTACATTATAATAACTTTGCAACCTCAAGTCAGATGTAGCCTAACTTGGTATACAGTTGTTAGTGAACGGCTGGTACATATAGGCATAAGTTTTTTGGGACCATCTGGGTCCCACAAAATTCTCAGCCCATTTTTGGGCTGGGTGGGCCCAAATTATATATTCTCCGAAAATGCATTTTTGGGACTCATTTTTTGGGCCCAGATTTGTGGGGTCTTCTTTGACCATTTGGGCCCACATTTTTGGGATTCAATCTTTGGTGGGCAGATAATTTTGAGGTACAAAATTTTATCAGGCCCATTTTTTGGGGGAGGGACCAAAATTTTAAATTGCAATAACTCCACAACCTTAAATCTGATTGTATCCAAACTTGGAATACAGTTGTTGGTTAATAGCTGGTACATGTAGGTTTTTTCCTTTAATGGAGTGACAGCTTTGGTACCCGCCAATTTGTGTGAAGTTGATACTATGCATTCGGTTTATCAACTATAAATGCTACTGGGTAATGACATACAATACTTTTATATTCCACTAAGTATGGAACCATAGTGTCTGTTGGGCTCTTCGGTCCATTTTCCAAACGGGGAAATTCACTGACATTTACTATGGGCGTTAGCCGTTAGCTGTTATACAACTCTGGCTGAGCTGGACAGCTCTGCTAAGCATTCTAATGAGATATGTTGAAACCACTGTAAAATATTATGGCCCCTCCTGATTCCCTCTCCCTTCCCCTGTTCCCTCCCACATCCATTAGGCTTTTTAACAGTCATGCACATCACAATGTGTTGTCCTGGCGATGACTCCCCCCACCACTCTTATATTAATACCCACTTGATGATATCGTGTTTAATATTAATTGCAGTAAGCAACCATCACTTATGTCATTAATTTGATAATTTGCACAGGACGTTGGGATGATTGATCTCTGTTCTTGTTGCGTGACAGCTCCAAACATTCAAGAGGAAAAACTCAATGAATATCCTCCATTCTATCTTAACAAGCTCATCAACGGATAATTGAAGTTGAAGATGATCTATACATTCGTTGTTATTGGTAAATAGAAAACAAGGGTGTCTGACCTTGTGTATAAAGACCAATTTGGGAATGTATCCAAGTTGATTCAAGTCGTTTGAGTGACCTGTATTCTATAAATGAAAAATTTGTAAAATAATGCTATTTTCCTTTCAAGATGAGCCTAAAACCTGTTTTTTAATTATTATTACTATGATAATTCATCATTGAGAGCTGATGAAACTGTGAAAACAAGTTCTAGAGATTCGTTCCCTTCTTTATCAAAAACATCTTTACGAGTCAAAATATATCAAGAACTTTTTTTTCTTTTGTCAATGTTCTCACCTATCTCCAAGTTGGGTAGGTAGGGGAAGGGGATATAAAACATTGAAAAATTACTACGACACAACTTACATGAATATTCATAAAGCTAAGACTCAAAATCAGTTGTAATGAAATAGTTTGTATGCATGTATACAGTACTTATGCTAGTTTTTACTTCCTACAGTAGCCTCGGATGGCCACACAGTTAAATTTTTAGCAAAATTCAAGGCATAGAAAGCCATATATAGGCTCCTTTGGAAATTAAATGGATGTGATGATGATCACTGGGTGGTTCAAAGCCACCTTCCTTTTTCTTCTTTTCTTAAAAGTGTTTAGATGATAATCATAAAAGCATGTGGCATTTTGTTCTTTGCTTTGCTTTAATACCATAAGCTGAGCATTTCAAGTACTTTCAAGCATTTTCAAGTACTAAAAACAAGGAGAAAGTAGGCCTATACCTTTGTTAAACAGCGCTGCAGTGCAGCTGGTGATATGTCGTGAAATTATGACGCAGAAGTGAGAAGAGAAAACTCTAGTTAGGCCATTTCCCAGTTTGCCGTATGAACCAGATAAAGCTATTTAAAATACACACAATTATCTACTCATATCCAGTTCTTATTAAAAACAGCAGTTTCATCAGTGAACCAACCTGGAACCTCGTCGCACCCCTGTATCCAAATTTAATTAATTGTTTACATTCATAGACAATGAGTTTGTGTTGTCCACGGAGTAACAAACTGTTATATATTGAGATACCCCTCACAATCATGCCGGGAATCGCTATTCCGAATAGCAACGGATCCAACACAGGTATCGTTTGGTTCTCAGCGAAGTAAAAACTTGACGTTTTTTAAATTCCCACCAGCTGAAGTTTATATTTGCCCCCTTGGGTCGTTGATTTCCTGGCATTAGATAATAATTAAGAGGACATAATTCATCGTCCGGTGGTGATCTAAGGTACAAAGAGAAAAGATGAGAGATAGATACATGTCAGCTGATCACTCCTGGAGTGGTCAGAACTTCCTGGCCTCGCGGCGAAACGATTGTTTGATGGACGTTTAACGGCGTGCATCGTGGGATAAAATAAAATTAGACTGGTGAATATGCTTGCACAGAACTAAGAGTAGTAAAACATATATGTGACATAAGGAGGGGGGGGGGGACATTTGGACATGTCCGATGGATGGAATGACCTGTCATAGATACATATGAGAACTTAATGTGAAAGTAACATATTTGATGTACACTACGAAATGTCGGATGGATAGAGTCAAGTGTGGTGGACACAATTACTGTAGCCTACATATGTGCAAATAACTTGGATAGATTTGATCGCAGTAGTATATGAAAGGAACATCTATGAACTATGATGGAATAACATGTGATAGATACATATGAGACTTAATGTGAAAGCAGCATATTTGATGTACCGAATATAATCTTAGATAATGAATATAACACAGTTATATGTAAATGCTCATTAACCTGTCTGTATTATGTGTGTGTTTTTGTCCCTTCTGTTACTGTTACTTGTCATTTAGCCTAATTTGAAGAAGATCCTGCTAGGATCAAAATGTTAGGCCAACCTACTTTTACACAGTTAATGATTAATAGAATGGCACATGGTGAGCACAAGAACATGAGACCTTAGTTTACCGTGGTATTAAGTAAAATCAACATAGATATAGAACATAACATTTCCGATGAACGACGCGATATCATAGTTAACCATGGTAATATCTTAAAAGCAACATTATGATAAACAGTATGATATATTTATTATGACATGTTCGATGGACACAGTGACACATGTCTAATCACTAATACACTGTGAGAAACAGACATCTATGGGTATATGCTGGACAGTATGACAGTTTGATTAACAGTATCATGATATCCGCAATGCACAGTCAGTACTTGCAGTGTACACTGTACAGTATGTGTATACAACATGTAAACTAGTGGTGAATATTATATGCCCGTTTGACATTGATACATGTATTTCTGATAGTAGACAATCAAGAAGATGAGAAAATTGTAACTAGTTACAGTGTTGAAGAAACAGCAAAACTGCGATATTGTCCCAAAATCAGAATTTTTAATCTTCTTATGCTGAATATATGGTTAGTTGTTGTTGGTCATCTCTCAGGTGTACATCGCTATCATAGATATAGGTCAGTGGTAAATTATAGGGTTTGTGTCTTCTTTAGTAAAGTTTCTTCGTGTAAAAAACACCCTTTTCACTGCATTTCAAGTGATTAGAATGATCAGTTAATTTGTTGGATTGTCATGAAAATACTTCTGCCCCTTCCCTCATCCCCCAGCAATAGACGACAAAAATGTTGAGGTATTGTTAACGTCATCAGTATTGTTCTAAAATATGCTAGAAAGTAAAAAATTGGCCATCCGTGTTCCCCATTTCAATAAACATGTTACTGCCGTTTTAAATGTCAGTTACCTACACAGAGATATTTAATTGTCTATTTTTAACAAGCCTAAATTGCTGGGAATAATACAGAGGATCGACGCCTCTAGGAGAGAACGTTTTAAAATATAGATCTAGTGATATTAAACATGCTTAAATTCTGGGCCAATACTGATTAATGACCTTCAATTGCACTAGTAACTTGCTGTCAATTTTGATAATTAAATTTTGCCCGGATTTTATTCAAGCTTAGGCCAGACCTAGGTGTTGCTGCAGAGTCAGTCATATAGATAGTATGCAAAAGTGTTTTAAAAGCTATAATTTGTGCTGAATATATAAGTTAAAGTTTAGTAATAAGTAAATCAATTAATTAAGTATAGAGGGTGGCTGGAATTTATATAAGCATTGCTTCTGCCAGGTCTCCCCCGCAGTGATAATTACATTGTAAGTAAGATTGTTCTTGTGATGACTGTATGTATACTTCAACATTTTGATGCTTCTGTACTATCTTCTATGTATTTTTTGTAATATCATCTTGCGGAAATAAAGAGAGAATATATATATAACATTCAGTGAGATATTAATCAGCCCTTAATTTGCGACACTATTATCTCAGTAGCAGACCATCAATTTCAACTGTGACCTTCATTTGTTGTTTGTGTTCTTTTTCTTGAGAAAAATCACGGTGAGCAATTTTTCTTTTTTTTAATATCATCTAGAATATCATACTCTTTTGATCATTACTTCCCAATTAAACTCACCTTGCGTGAGATGTCCCATACGGGTCGTTAATTAGCTTAGCAGAAAGTGACAATGTGATGTTAATGACCTTGTAAACACATCCTGTGAATACCTGTAAGTCTCAGGTGAAGGGTCAACTGGCATATTACGATGCACCGGTATAACATCCTGGATATTAACATACCAGGAAGCCTCGTTAAACGGTTCGTGTCGATCTCCATTTCTCTGGTGCTGCATATTAAGACCATGTGATACTAAATATAACAGATTTCAGGAAGATCAGATTCCAAAACGTTAATTAATCTGGAATATCAGAAAATGATTATTCTAAACCGCGATGAAGTGCTGACTTAATTGTCTCACACACGTTTGACCCGTTAGTAAGAGAGGGTAGTTTGGTTATTTTTAAACGAACGGAACGATATACCATATACACAAACCGATCGATGCATCTGCAATGCACAGCTACAGTAGGTCTGAGCGTCAGATTGGTGATAGTTGTTGTCGATACCCGAAAATTTAGCATTTCACAGGAGACTATGCCTTTTAAGCAAGTATACACTATCACCTCCCCGAGGCCTCCTCCCCCTCCCCCCTCTTCTCCTGAGGGGGTGTTGAGACCAGGTCAGGCTTGGAGGAAATTATATACCCTGACCCAATCATTGATATTTCCTTATGAAAAGTGAGGAGAAAATGTTCTTTATTCCATATTTCCCAGTGCCCTGTACCTGACCCAGGCCCCAAGGGCTTTAACCCATGTTACCCCTTCCCCTTTGTCAGACGTGTCACCCCTGTCTAGATGTGCATGGAATATTTGATCTCTTATGTTTCTTGGACTTTCTTCTTCTGGTGAGTGAGTTTGCAATATATATGTGTGGATAGTTAGCCTGGGTTGGAAGAAGGAGGAATGCTGAAGAGGAGAAGTTCAAAAAGTTTCCTAGTGAAAAGAGGTGGAGGGAGATCCATGTAGGAATTCAAGAGTTACAAGTCTTTGACAAGGACAAACTTTGCTAAAAGATAATCTAGTCACTTCGAATCAAATCCATCATGTTTTTTTTTTGTTTTTTGTACTTCATCTTCAAGTACAGTCGTAAAATAAACACTTTTTGCAAGGACATTTTTCCTCTCATTCCAGTCTTATCACCTAAGACTGTCATTTACAATATGTTTTTAGTCACTGAGTCAACAACCGTGTAAGCTCCAGAAAAAGAGGAAAACAAGGGAAGAAAGAGAAAAGAAAAAAAATCTTTTTTTTTGCCAAAGTTCTCAAAAAGCAAAAATGAAAAAAAAAAAAAATGAGAAGATGATGAAGATGAAACCCTGATAGAAGAAAAGATAAAAAAAAAAAAGGATAAAGAGAATAATGTAAAGGGGAAGTTTTTAAAGTAGTAAAATATTGGGGGGTGTCTATAATTCTAAGATGAGCAGGTGGAGCAAAGAGACAGATAGATTCCCTTTGTCTGACTATGACTGACTCTTGATGTTGTTTCTGTCAATAAAGAAGCAGATTAGCGGTACCTTCCTTCTCACATTGTCTTTGAACAAACAACGGAGAGGGCTGGAAGGAGTTGTTCACCGATGGCTTAGTGGGCCTGATAAGTGGGTGCTAAGATGTGTGAGAGGGGGTGTATGTATAGGTATATATATATATATATATGTGTGGAGTATAGGACAGGTGCTCCCTCCTGGAGGGTATATATACATATATATAGATATATATATGAAGGATCCGCCTGTAGGGATCTTTTATATCTTAAGAAATGAATTTTTAGGGAATCTTAAACAAATGCAGCATAAACATGTGAATGGCAAGTTTTTGGGTTCGGCTATAAAAATCATGAAAGAATTAAAATTGGCAGGTGACGACAAAAATGATGAACTGACTGCATGTCCTGGATAGCATGTCAACAATTTCAGATTATCAGGAGCTTCTTTAGGGAGGTTATGTTTTGTTTTTTTGTCCCTTTAGGTGAGGAGAAGGTGGGGGAGGAAGGGGGGGAGGATGAGACAATCCCATCTGCAAGGAGCCAGAATAGATAGGTTGGGTAGAAAGATCTGTGAAAATCTGGAGGATGGTGATAGGGATTTTTGTCGGTTTTGCTTCCTATAAATGCCCCTTAGCCACTCCCATTTTTAATGCTGTTTAACCATTTGTTAAATAAAATATTTCCTATGGAAAGTTTCTATCAAATCATGACCTAATACTTATGTAATTGAAGAAGTTTGTGTAGTTGTATTTTTTTGTTTTTTTCGTTTGAAGAAATTATTTTGATGATATTGAGGCCAAACACCCCATATTACAATTTATTTCATTAACACAATTAAGTCCAATTTTTATATAAGAATACTTAAAAAAAATTAAAATTATGAAGTTTTCATTTTACATTTAATTCATGACTGAACATATGAAAAACTATCTTTGCATGAAAATTGTGATAATGGAAAGTTATCATTAAGTATAATGATAATGAGGGGCCGAAGGGGAACATTATAGGCAACCACTGATAC
Organism: Apostichopus parvimensis; assembly: GCA_000934455.1. Taxonomy (NCBI): domain Eukaryota; kingdom Metazoa; phylum Echinodermata; class Holothuroidea; order Aspidochirotida; family Stichopodidae; genus Apostichopus; species Apostichopus parvimensis. The sequence goes on along the minus strand of KN883162.1, from coordinate 165,048 downwards.
ATGTTGCGAATTAAAAGCCATACGGCATGCAACTTAAATTGTACACCTCATTTCTGGTGGGATGTTCAAATTTTAGCTCTATAATTTTTGGAAGAAAATTTGAGATTTGATGATTTTCTCCCAAATCTTTCCCAATCATTTTCTATTTTCAATTCAACTCAAATCTGCTATACAAAATTTGAACACTAAACTATTCCCTGATCCTTAACATATTTTCTATGGAATTGAAATAAAAAGAAAAAACTTTCTTTAAAGAGCTTTCTTTATAGAATCATATATATCATAATTATTTTCCATTCACATCATCCATGCCAACTTCCCACCCTCCTTTCCCCCTCCCATCCCACTCCCCCTTCCTCCTCCCCACCCCCTCCACCTCCAGATTTCTACAGTAAAATTCTAGTCAGAACTGAATAGCTTGAGTAACAGGCTTTTATACAGGAACTGTTCCTTAGTGACCAATGTAATTGTGGTAAATGTTAACTCCTGCTTGTCATCTTAAATGGACTGTTTTGTTTAGCAATCTGTTAAGTGGACTTGATCTTTTCTTCAAACCCCCATCAGGGTTTATAGGGCACTTGTTGGTTCCTGACCACGTACCCCTTAAGCAGCTATTGTTTTGAGAGAGAACAATAGAGTCAGTTTGCACGGTGCTCTCATCTTCACCATCCTGCTCCATAAACTGGAGAAGTTATTGTTGGCTGAGAGACTCTGGAAGATCTCATGTTTGCTTTGACGATTTAAGAAGAATCTCAACGTGGTAGGGTCCCCGTCGATTTACCGATGATGCGACTGTTTGCCAATTGGTTCCCTGTTTTGTTTGTCGGGTTTGGAAATGCCTCTATTTGGAGAAGTTAAGAGGGATTTGCATACTTTACAGGGAAGTGTTTCGTCGGTGGAAACGGAAGAGAATTCCGAGGCCAAAAAAAAAAGAAAAGAAAAAAAAGTGTTGATTCTAGGATCGGATTCATCATTTGAGATTGTAAAGGCTGAACAGAAGAAGGCCAACAGGTTTATTATATTAGCATCAATTTAAACAGATAGACATGAAGGCCCTCCTTTCATTGTTTTATGCATCTCTCTCTCCACCTCTCTCTCTCTCTCTCTCTCTCTCTCAAAACAAATTTTAAACACAGATGAAGACCTGTTTGTAGCGTACTTTCTTACATGATAAGATTTGTTTACTTTGTATTTGGTTCCTACTCCTCCTCCCCTCAAATCCTACCTCTCTTATGCAGCATCTCGCCGACTGGTGGCCTGCAGAGTTGCAGAATGAGTACAACAATCAGGAGGAGCAGCGCACAAAGTTAACTTTCCTCGTAGTATGAGTACCAAAGACTTCAAGGGATGCGTCTTAAGTCTGAGTTGAGTACTAAATAAGTTTTGCACAAGGATCTTGCTACATTACTACACCTTCCAAAATGACCAAGAGTACCAAACTGGTCGAATTTGAGTACAGGTTACCATGCTAGAATATGAATACTAGTATTAGAATAAGAGTACTAGTATTCGAATACAAGTACTAGTATTAGAATACGAGTACCAGTATGTACTCGCTACACTTTGTCTACTGGTCGTAGTTTGCAGCCATTTAATATCAAAGCCACTGTAATGAGGATTATTTGTCCCATTTGATACAAGTTTATCAAAGGGTATTATTGTGATTCTCCCATCGTCACTCAAAGATTATAGAATTGATCATTTGCATGTGTAATTTACGATTCCTTTAGATTCTGGCAAATTTGTTGTTTCAAATGCTTTGGATATAGCTTTTTAAACTGCAATCCAGCTGATAGTTTTGATTGCTTTCATGTAACTATAAACCAGCTTACTATAAAAAGAACTAATTTGAATACAGCAAGCTTTATCTAAACTGTAACTTTGATAGCCTATATCTCTCTTTGTTGATAGCTTTAATAAACACCGACAATATGTTGATCTCGTTAACTTGATAACTCATTATTATTAATATTGGTAGCTTCTCTCACCTGCAGTAGCTTTAAATGTGATAGCTCTTTAACTCTGATAAACTTAAATTTTGATATTATTTTACTTTTTACTTTAATGGTGATAGCTTTTCCTTTCCAATAGTCTGTAATACTGTGATAGCTTTTACTTGATTGCCTTTAGCCTTTGGGTACATTCAGTTTGACAGTTTACATTTGATATTTAATATTTGATGACTTTCACTTTAATAGTTTTCCTTGAAAGCATCTTTGACTATTTAATATTTTGGTCTTTTGATGGCTCACATTGATGGCCTCTCACTTTAAAGGCATTGAAGACTCGCCCCAAACCGCGTGCTGCCCTCTGAAAAAGTTAACTTTCCGTTGCTTGCAAGTGAAGTTTTTTTCCTTGTCGCTACAAAATGCAGACAGTAATGAAATGTGATACCCTTGTTATCTTTAGCTGGACCTGAGATGTCCATCGCTGCTATGTACACTGTGTTGTGGGTATTGACCGTAGCTGTATGTATTGACTGTAGTGTCTAATTACCGACAGTAGCAAGCTGTGTGTGTATTTTCTGGGATCGATGGTGGTGTCTAACACTTCTGTTACACCTCATTCGAAACTAGGTCAGATTACCAGCATCAGATGTGCGCGAATCTTCACTCCCTGTAATAGTTCTGTAACTGTGATAGCTTTAAATTAAACTCCTTCAGCCTTAATTGGGTATTTCTTAACTTGAAACTCATATATAACATTGATAACTTTCTCACAAAAACTTTCTCACACATAACTTTCTCACATGTTTAGGTTGTGACTGTACAGGTAAGTTACCAACCCCCCCCCCCCCCCCCCCCCCCCCCAAATGTGACTCTGGCCATAACCACTCAACATTACAAACAGGTGGCTTTCACAAGTTTGTAGTTCATATTTGTATTAAAATTAAACATTCAAAATTATTAATAATTAAGCTAAGTACAATGGCACATTTTATGAGTCATCTCAGCTATGCTTTAATAACCCGTCTTGAATGAAGACAGAAGAAGAAAAAGAAAAAAAAAGAGAAGAATTCATCTCTGTTTCACCCGATTTACAAATCAAACACGACATACGAGCTAAGGTTTTCTTATCTACGTATTGACTGAATCTCTGTCGTTTACCCAAGCCCATCTTCTGTGCCCTACATTTCCAATTCAGCTGGTGATAACGTTTGCTTTGTCTACCCCGTGATATACATACTTATTATTCCAGTTTTCTATTTTTTTTTCTTCTCATCAAACATTAGAACCAGCCATTCACACCATTTCGAATTTTTTCTTTTGGCAACCAGAACCCCGCGATTGCACCTATCGCGCGGCTAAGAAGCTTACCTCACTTCCAAAAACAGTTTTTCTTTGAGTTCGTCTTCCTTAGGGGTCCCTATGTCATCTACCAAAATAAATTTTTGCCAGTTTAACGGCGGCTTATTTTTTAATGAAGAAACGGGGTAAGCCAACACATTCTTGACCTAATTCCGGCTTTTTCTTTTTCTTTAATCGGAACAATTTTTCTGGTCCCCTTTTTCTAATCGCGGTAACTTCCCCCTTGAAAGAAACGTCCCACTTTTTTTTTTTAAATTCTTCTTATTTCTCTCTTTCTTTCTTGTTTGTTACGATTCCAAGTCGGCCGTCATAAGAGCCTACCTTTGGTGTCTCTTTTGTCTGAAGATCACCGCTCGGACAATAGATTGAGGGCACCCTTTTGACAGGTCCGTCGATCTCGATGAATAAGATTAACCTATTTTTCGCCGATTGATAGAGGTGTTGTTTGTCATCGTTTCCCCCCCCCCCCTCGACCACCTAATTGAAATTCAACTAGGGCAGGCTATCTTCCAAAAACTCTTATTAACCCCCCAATTTTTTTTTTCTTGTCCAGATTCTATTTTTCACCTCACAAGAATAACAAAACAGCAAAAGCAAAAAGAAAAAAAAAATGTGATGATTCAAGCGTTTGGATAATTCTTGCAAATCGGCCAAGTGATTGAAGTTCTTCTGATTTTGAACTTGTTAAGGTTTTTGTTTACCATCGACACTCTTCACTTTGTAGCACTTATCTTTCTTTCTCTTTTAAACCCCAGCTGTCAGTATATCGTTAGTGCAAAGAA
>KN883162.1:142668-155981 GCA_000934455.1 Apostichopus parvimensis | reverse complement strand
GTCCAAATTTCGGCTGACTGTGAGATCAATATTAATTTTTAAGGCCATAATTCAGGTATATTATGTGATTCAGCTATAAAGGTCACAGTTTTGCTACAAGGTACGAATTATATACAACAATAATTGACAGTATGATGGACTGTTTAAGTGTTTTTCAAAAAGGTGCAATTAGCTGTTAATTTTATTTCAAATTAATTTTTTTTATATTTTAAAACTTGAAAAATGAGGGCGGTTTGTGGGTTTCTATTAAATTAAGCGGTTAATTAGGCAGCGGACTTTGGGATCAAAGGATCGTAGGTTTGAAACATGGCCAGATCACCGCGTGTCTTTGGACAAGGCACATAATACAAACTGACTTTTCTTCACCTGAGCGGCAGCCTATCTAATAGATGGGGATCCTTCAGGACAGCCAAATTCTTCCAAAGCTACATGTATGTAAAAGTCACTTTAATATGCACTATATAGTACCCAGGCATTGATTGTTTGAATTCTCTAGACTTGGGGGTGTGGGGGTGTTTGATATATAAGTGACCAGGGGTGTTTAACTGATGTAAAGGTGTGAGAGGATTAAATCCTCTAATCCTTCATGCAATTGGACAGTGAAAATCCTTCAACTTATGAACCGTTTAATATTAAATGAATGCTGTAAATATCATTAAAATCTCTCTATCCTGAGTCTTAGCTGTTTGAATTTCTAAGATAACCTAAATGAAAGGGTTTATGTACTAACTGTTGGTTATTACTACTTTACTTTGGCTCTTTGATTTTTTAATGTCCGTTTTAACCCTTAATTCATCAAAATACTCATTTCAATCTCGTGTGCTCGTGAGGTGGTGTCATATCGCAAACACATCCTGCTGCTTTTAATTTCTGCCAAAAGTTCACTAATTATAGAAAATTTCTCACCTGATAATAAGCACTTTAATAAAGTCACTACTATGGTACTTGTTTGTCTGAAGATTAAATGAAAAAGGTTTTTGACTCCAAATTTCTTTTGGCAAAGAATTTTCAAATCGGCACTGGAATGTCACACCTCGATGGCTCGAAGTCATTTCAGTTCCGATCGAAACATTTGTCAAAAGTGTACGAGCGCAAAAACCGAGAAAGAAAAAGAAGAGAAGAATTGTCTGTCGAGTTTTCACGTCATTGTAGAAAAGAAAAGCGCACGTAAAGGATAGACGGTGTTTGTTCACGACACCTCGTGCGATGATTACTTTAACTTTGCCTGTGTTTGCAGAACGAATTTTTAGGTTATGTACATAGTTTTCACAGGTATTCATCGCCTTAATATGCGTTGAAAGGCGGCATCATTACTCCAGTAGATCAATTCAAATTAATATTGTCAAATACCTGGCACATCTTACAATTTTGTTTAAGGAAAAAAAAAGGTTTAAAAAAAACAGAAAAACAGAAGCTGATTTGCTACTGCATGCATGGTGTGAAAATAAAAGGGGAAAAAAAGAAAAAATATTATGCTATCTTTTTAACACGTGGTTGAAGGACACATATCCCTACCCTGACCAGAGACCATCTGCTTCCAGCCATCGGAGTCCGTCCTCCTCAAAATTTTGTAAAATTACAAGCAGACAATTTTTTTTTCCTTTTTTTTATTCTTTTTGACAAATTGGAAAATTGAAAACACCTCTCTGCACTTTTTTTTCTTCATGACTCTTTTTTTTATTTTTTTTTTTTTCTCTGCCTGAGAACTGGAGTGGGGTATATATTCATTTAAAATAAAATGGGTGAGCTCATAGAACAAGGCGTGTTTTCATTAGATGGGCAAGGGAACTGACCCCCTAGAGAGCCCCCTACTGGGTGACACACTCGATATAGTGGCATATTGGATAGCAGTGGAAGAGGATTAGCTATGAAGGTGTAAAGTCAAAATCTTTGAGGAGCTTATTATTATTATTTTTTCCCCTCTCCCTTCTTCTTCTGTAGATAGATATTTTATCATGCTTGTGAAAATAAATGGGTACGGATAAATAGATGTATTTATATATATATATACATACATGTATTATCGTCCCTTCATTGTAAGTCGGAGATGCTGCATGACTTCTCGATAATCTGCCAGCAAAGACCGGTTTCTGCATTGTATCCGAGGAGAATAAGTCGCTATTGTGGGGGTACGCGTCAAACAAAGACGAAGGCAATAAGCCAAGATTTCTGATAATAATGAACTTCCAAGTGAAAGCAATTTATAATTTTTTTTTTTCAGGGGTATTATTTACCTCTCATTGACCTTTCTGTGAAGTTTAGTTCTTTGTTCGAAAAAATAGAAAGAGACAAATAAAAAGTGACTATTATGATTCAAACTTGTAGATTTTCCCCATTTTGTATAAATCAATTGAGGGAAAAATTATCTGTAAACGTTTAAATGAAGAAAGGCCCACATTTTGAGGTTTATTGATTAAACTTTGCATAGAGTGGGATAATATGTTTATACACCCCTCATACAAAATTAATAACATGCATAAAACAAATAACAACCCCTGGAGGTGGGAGAAGGGTGGAGGAAGGGGGAGAAGAGGAGGAGGTGGAGAAGGGGAGGAGAGGACGAGGGGAGGGGGAGAAGGGGGAGGAGGGGGGAAGAGGTCAAAACAGGTGAAATGTTTTTTAGGGAATTTTGAATTTTCTATTAATATTACACTCTTCATTCCTTCCCAAATAAAAGGAAATGGAAAAAATAACATTACTGTACATCTTCATATTGTTATGAATATTCAATAGAAAACCATGGGCCCTAATCTCTAGAATCTAGTAGTACATATGCTGTATACATATTACCTACAGTGAAGTTAATACTTAACCTCAATATAGTAGAAATTTGCTCTCAATTGACTTTCAAAAATGATGAGACTAAAGTGAGTTGCATCACAATGACCCCCTTGAGGTTTTTATTTTATTATTATTATTATTATTATTTTGTTTTTTTTTTTGTTCTTGCAACCTAATGTTTCAACACCCTGGTTTCACTCCTAGTGACAATTTTACACCTGGTGTAATTTATGATTCAGAGGTTATTAACAGCTTCTTCCCACAACTGTCAAACTTCTTCTCTCAACCCCCAAGACGAATACAAACATCCTGTTACTGGTCTGGGTGGAAGCCTCTTCCTAAACCACATCAAATGCTCCCTCTCTTCAAACCCCAAGGAATGAAAAAAATAAAACCAGTGTACACTCACAATAATAGTACATACCCCCAGCTGGGCTCACGGACAGGGGGGCCTGGTCAGTCCTTGAAATAGAAACGGATTTTCGAGAGATTCCGACCAAAAGAAGAAAAGAATCCAAAGGTAAAATAAAAATTAGAGAGAGGGAAGAAGAAGCTTTTAATAATGATTTTTGAAAAGCCACAAGCACATCCCAATAATTTAATTGTGAAACTGACAATTTTTCTGTTTGGAAAACTGACTTTAATTTTTTTTTGATCTTGGTTTTCTATTTTGATTCAGGAAAAAAAAAGAAAAAAGAAGTCTTGTCCATTACAGTTGTGAACACTAACGATTGACCAGGATGAGTAATAATAATCTCCCACTGATATTTGGGGCAGAAAATGTACATTTTTACATAAAATTGTACATGAAATACTCGGTTCATCTAGATCATCGGCTGAACATGAGTATTCAATGAATGATTTTTGCAGCGCTTCGCTGTCAGTGTTGGAAGGAATATTTTTTTTTTACTGTTGCACAAAAATAGGTCGTATAAAGGAAGAACTTTTTTTCTTTGCTAAATTTGGTAATTTTCCTCTATAGATATAATGTAGGTAGGAATTTTGAGCGATGAAAGGACGGGCTGCTGTATAATACCACCATCTTCTGAATCCTAGCCTATCAACCTTTGTTCTTTCACAGGACCCCCCTGACCCTCCCCTTCCCCCCCCCCGACACTTTCAACTTGCCCATCAATTTCAATAATTAAATACTCGTTAGAATTTAAAAACATCAGTTTTCCCCCCCCCTTCCCCCCCCCCGTCCTCCCAAATACAGTAAGAAATATCACCAATGTTACCATAGTGGCGTTAAGGTCAGCAAAATAACCGTTTTTTTCGTCAGCGATTTAGTTAGTAAAATGTAATGACAGATACGTTCCCCACTTTAAGTATGGTCCACATTTGCCCTCACAGACCGGTAAAATTTTCTAGGAATATCTTAGATTTACAGACACATGGATCTAGATTTGGCATCAAATTTTACAAGCCCCACCACAAAGATAACGAAATCCTTGGGTTTCAGTCTGAACAAACTCACAGACTCATATGGGGTACAGCACATGACCCATTAAATAGGGAAAGAATTGCATCACATTTATGTATCCTTTGCATCTCCATCTGTGATTTATATAAAAAAAAACAGTATTGCTATATAAACAAACTTGGAGACTTTTCTTTAACTTCTACATTATTTGTCGGATATTCTTGCATTTTTTTTATTATCTGTGTATGTCAAGTTCATTAAATGTTTCATTTTCATAGCTGGATATTATGAGATAAATGTTTTAACAACCTGTTCTTAGATCTGTTAGTACGGTTTTGCAAGGTCTGTGTTTGTATGATCTGTTCTCAATGGAATTCGATATGAACTCAACATGTCATTTGCAGCAGCCTTAATATCGCTCTTTCTTGGCTAAAAACTTTAATCCCTCAAAATATGTATGATTTTTCAAATTTAATATAAAAAAACGAAGAAGGAAGAATTCTCTGTGTATTAAAAATACGCTTTATTTGCAATGTAAGTTTAGTGAACTGGTTGTAATGTGTTTACAGGCTGCTAGGAAATATATTGTTATTGTTTTTTCTTTCCATATTTCAATAAGGTATGCATTGACAAATTGACAAATAAGAGATAAACAAATAGATCGATAGACAGACGGACAGACTGACATACTGACACATATATGCAGACAGTACAAAGTACAATACTTCCCCAATGAAAGCACACGTCCTTTAAAAGAAACTTTCGACGGGGATGAGAGCTCTGGGGATTGGTACAAATCTGATTCCGTCTGCCAACTTACCTAATCAAGTCATACCTGACAAAAGGTGAACGCATCAGGGCGATCGGATGGTATTTTGGAAGAGATAAAAAAATATATAAAAAAATTTGTCCAAATAGAGCAGTGATTTGCACCCCGCCGTGCACCTGTGGTCAACAGGTTGCTTGATTGTGTCTCCCCTCGGCTAAATCATCTGTCACCGTGTGGGTTTCCTCACCCCTGGCCAGACTTTTCCAACCCACCATCTACACAGCGGGTTTCTCTCCCCTACGTGGGACAAAAAAAGACTTGATGTGTAACAATTAAAAAGGTTGTCTTCTGTAGTACCTTCCTCTGGAGATGTCAAAAAAAATAATTCTATGCCGTCGTTTGCGATCACCGCATCTCCGGGGAGGTAGGTATTGTAGTACTACCCAAACCATTTTAGGAATCTCATATCTTGTTTTACCGTGGAAGTAACGGTATGTTAACTCGTCGATGTCAAAAATCAAACGAAACAACAACAAAAAAAAAAGGAAAGAGGATTTTTTTTTGTAAGTTGCATCTCCAGGTGGACACATTCTGACGAGGTTTTATCTTTCTGTATATTAACCTCCTCTCCACGTGTGTTTCTAAAAAAAAAGGTTTTAAATGAGGCAAGTGCAATCCTAATCTGTTTTCTGACATGTTTTGTTTTTCCTTCCATTTTTTTTTCGTGATGTTACTGAGACAAATTTTTGTCGAGTATTTACTTTGGCATGTATTGTCGGCGTGGGTGGGGGTAGCCATCCTCTCTCTGACTGACAGCATGTCGACCGTCAGATGCATATATTTATGTTTCCAGTTTATTTATTAAAATAGGATAATGTTCATTTATTTTTCTTAACACAGGCCTTTTGTGGGTTTTGTTGTTGATGGTATTAAATTTGACATGAATGTACTATTTTGGAGGGTTAGAAAACTAATTGAAATATTTTGTGAGCTTGTTTACATTAGAATGGATAAAACAGTGTAACTTCAACTAATGTTAACATGTCAGAGTACAATGTCCCACGTCCTTGGATTCAAGTAGAATTGTAAACCAGGAAGTTAATTGATGGGGTCGAAGATGGTGATGGTGGGGTGGGGGCATGGGGTAATGGGAAGATGCAGGAGGGGGGTAGATGGGTTGTTCTTCTTGCTTAGGGACTGGCAAAGACTTTTTGAGAAGTAATTTATTGCCTTATTTTATCGAACCATATACTTTTTACTCCATGATTTATTTTACAAGCAAAACCCCAACACTTCCTTAAATTCCACCCAAAAAGTACATTTAGTGTGCAGAAATTAAGGGGAGATTGAAAAAGGGGTGTTGGATGGTCGGAGAAAGGGTACCGTCCATCGATGTTATTGTGGCAAATAATATCATCATATAATATTAAATAATAATGATATAACGTAAAATGTCAATTTTTACGCATTCTATGTTGAGACTAAACTCATTTAAAGAGAGATATGTAGTAGGGTTTGACAGATGAAGAAAATATATAAACAGATCAATTTGGCAAGAATTTTAGAAAGATAGAAAAAATGGGTAAAACTTATGAAAATGACATTTCAGGAAACTTTCGGGGACTCATTGTTTACACCCTTCATTGACTCATTTAGTAGTTCATAATATTAATTTTGAAGACATTTTCAATTGAAATTCTGAACTAAAACTGTTTCTCATATTTAAAAATCTATGGAGAGAACTTTATAGTTCTCTGTTACTAGAACTGAAATCATGCAGAAGAACTGCATGAAGACATCAAAGTTTGAATTACAAACTTGAAATCTTTTTCACCCTGAAGTAACTCACAATTAATTTTAATTTCTGGTAAGAACAAATAAACCAGATAAGTTTTTTTTTACGACAAAAATTGTTTCCCACCCCAAGAAAACCACACACCACGTTTGCGAAAAAAAAGAAAGGAAAAAAAAAAGTGTGTTCTAAATTTTGTCAAATTAAAACTCGCCCAATTTGTCGGGAGTGAAAGTCCTACCCGGTAAGTGACCCCCCTCCAGTGTAAGACGTATTTGGGCTAGACGAGGATGTAAAAGGCAAAAAAAGTGTTTATGATAAAATCCAGTCGCTGGCCGATTTCCAGAACGGTTTTCGCAGATCCCGACGGACGAGACTATAATGTAGCAAACCGAGTTGTAATACTCCGGAATGATAACTGGAGGTGATGAAGTGATAAAGATCTCATATATGTTAAACCTAATAATTAGCACCTAATGGGATCAAATCTCTTTTTCTCCCTTTTTTTTTTTGCCCCCTTTAACCCTGCAACCCTTTCTATATTTTTTCCCCGTCTTTTTATTGCCTCAAAGACTTAAGTTCTCATGTCATGTGAAATTTTTTAGTAACCTTGCTCGGAGGCAGGCATGAAACCGGCCAGGGTTCTATGTTAAAGCGACAGTCTCGGACGTCACGTAGAAAGTGGTGGTGGATTAAAAGTTGGAATGTGACGACATCGAGACCTAAACTGAGAGTTAGGAGGATTTTTATATTTTTAATGAATAGACTGTTTTTTTATTAAAATCTAATGTAAATTTTAGGGGGCGGTTGTGATTAATTTTGTTGATGCTGTTCGATAAAGCAACAGTATGGTGTTTACCTTTCCCTTTTCCTTTATTATTTCCAAATCAGATTTATATTTGCTCCGCCCCCTGATCCTTCCCCCCCCTTTCCACCACCACCACCACACAAAACACCCTTTTTTCATATGTATATTATTAATAAGCCTCAATTATTAATCTTTTACTAATTTTTCATTCTACTGCAAATCCTTCCCCTCCCCCCCCCCCTTTATTTTCTCTTTCTTTGAAAATTACTTTGAGCTGCTTTAAACTTTTTGGAACAAAATATCGAAAGCCATGTTACTTGTGAAATGTCGGGTCATGATGGGTCAGTATCTCGGCATTAATTAAAGCCTTGGAAGATGTTGGCAGGGCAATGTTTGTTTGCAGAACTGTTCAACCAGCAGAGAGATCGGAGAATCAGGGAGATCGTGGTTGGAGAAGATGTTAGGACAAAATACCCTAAAGGTGTCTCAATTATAATAATCTGTCTACAACATAGCAACAGCCAGAAAAGACTAAAATTAGCCAATAAAACGGGCACAAAAACCACAAAAAAAAAATCCTCAAAAAAGAAAAAAATTTGGTTCGGCGCGGATATAGTTTCCGAATGTTTGACAAGTAAAGCTAACAGCTAGCGATGAAAATAAAAAAGTACCAATAAATAGTATGAAGGGAATAAAAAAAAATCTCTTCTCATATTTCTATTAATTAGTAAATTTTCTCGAGCAAAAATAATAATGAAGAAACATAACAAACTGTTTGAAGAACTATATATTTGTTGTTGTTAAGTTTTGGGAAATTATACTTTATACTCAAATATGGTATTTATGAATATATTTTAGATTTTTTTTGACATTGATGACTTACATTATGATGACAAAAAATTAAAAAAGTTAAAGAAATTTTAAGAGTCTTTAATTGATGGATTGCCTTCCTGCTATGAGTTATACAATGTTTGGTTTGGTAGCATTGACATGGAAATGGCAAACAAATGTGAAAAAAAAACTGCTTTAATATTTTGTACCCCAACCCAACCCAACCCCACCCACTCCACCCAACCCAGTCCGTGGTTATAACAACTCTTCTAGGTATGTACTTCATTTTGCCCATTTACTCCCTCCCCCTCCCCCACCTGTTCTTTTTCCCTCAACTGTTTACTTTGATTTTCGTTGTAATTAATTAAAAATTGATATATGTAAGTAAGAAATAAATTAACTGCTTCAGAGAATAAACAGAGGCAAGTCTGATTTGGAGGGGGGGGGGGGGGGGACAGGTAGGGGATAAAGCGGAAGGGTCTGAAGTCAATGAAGGATCTGTTATAATATAGAGGGACCTGGGAAAATGAAAGAGTGCAAAAAGGTGGCCCAGTGACATAGTTGTCCCCATGCAGGGCCCCCACCTGGCTTTTGATGGTCCTCTTAGCAGATGAAATGTCTTGCAACGAGTTTGAAAGAAAACCAGACATAAATAGTCTTGTATAGACCATATGCAAATGGTTATTAAATAATTGCAGTATTTATGCACTGTTGTTTTTGTTTTCACCTCGAAAAGAGAGGGTGAAGAAACCAGAAAAAGAAACAGAAAAAAATAGAAAAGAATGAATGTATGTGTTACTATTATGTGAAGAAGAACTGTACTGTTAATACATGAAAAGATATGGGGTTACCCAGGAGTGAGACTTCACCGAAGTCACAGTTATACGATCAGACGGATAAAATCGGTTTACCCACATGAAAGAGGAGGCGGGACGGCTTGACAGAGGAACAGATCCTATCTCTTGAACCCTGCAAAACCATCCCGCCTATCTCTCTCCTCTCGCCGACTGACTGTCAGTCATTCGTTCGGTAATTTGAATCGACGCAGGGGAGAGATTCTCACCGGAGTATGGTTCTCAGAAGAGCCCAATTCCTCGTTGTCTGTCTCTCAAGCTTCAAAAACTCACAAAGGATGAGTTTCTAAACAAGACAAAAAGGAATTTTATCAGGTCATTATCTTGTTAACTCATCCGAAACAGATCCGTAACAAAGACTAATTATAAGAACTGTTGTCTGCCATCCAAGATGATGGCTTAATCTTGATATAGATATATATATATATATTTTTTTTTCCTTCTCGAAATGCTGGCCTTAGGGGTCGGTTCAATTTCTAGAACAGCCGATAGTGAATAACACACATGCACAAAAAAACAAAAAAAAAGGGGGGGAAAGAATTTATGAATTTAAAAATCAGTCAAGTCTGTGATATTTAGGGATAATTCAGTTTTATTTGAAATATTACTTTAGATCAGAGAAAGTAGATAAAGTGTTTCTTGTGAAGATTTTCATGATTCTAGTTTAAAAGCTGATACCTTTTTTCCTTTGTAGTAGCATATCAAATCATTCTAGTCAGAAAAGAGATCGTCCTCACTTATTCTGCGATCGTCATGATAAAATGACCGACCTCTCTGGGACTTTTTGGCCTATCATTAGTTCTGACTGTGGCCGTTTGTTTTACTTTTACCTTTTTGACTTCCTCAGAAATATCTTGCATTTCAGCCAGCAATATTTTATTAGTAACTATAAAATATCGATAGTCATAATTTCATAATTATCATGTGGGTCATGAAAATGTGGGTGGGTTGGAGAGGGTGGGGGAAGGGGGGAGAGGTTGTGGCACTACCAGAGTACTTCTCAACTAAAACAGGGTCTTTAAACTGAGTTCTGATAATCTTGAATGTTCACATGGTGGAGTCACTCATTCACTCCAAGTGCAATCTTTATGACCGTATGAAAACACAAGATTTCATTCTTTCACTGTCTGCTGCCCCCACCTACTCAGTTGATTTGATTCTATTACTGTTGTAATGTGAGAAAAAAACTTCCCAAAGAGAGTAAAAAACTAAAAAGGGGTGAAGAATAATGGCTTTTCTTTAAACCGGTATATAAACTACAAGTGTATCTGGGGCCCATTGGCTTAGGGCCTTGTTTCGTTGTTTAACATTAATATCATAAAAACAACGCCGTTTTTTGTGAAACCCCCCTGGTAACTCTTGGCCTCATTGTTTTTTCGAGCCAGTCGAATGTGTTTCTCCCACCAGCGGTATGTCGAACATATCTTGGTCACATATCTTATCGAAAACCTATAAAACACTATGTTATGATAGTTGTGAGTGGAGCATGCTATGTTCTGTTTACATAGCCGCTAAATATTATTTCCATGTTACACTTTCTAAAGTTACATATCAAAACCATATCCCCCAATGACCTCACCGTGGGGGCCTAGGTTAAAGTACTCCCTAATATGTTAATAGTTACATCCCCTGAGATTTCATACCCTATTCAGCTTTGCTTGCTTCAATTGCACATGGTACCCTCACATATATGTATATATATATATATATATATATATATATATATATATATATATATATATATCTATATATATATATATCTATACTTTATGTCATACCAAATTTTGCAATATTCCAATAAAAATTTCCCCCAGCTTTAACAGATGGAATTATTTGATGATCTCAAAGTGATTAACATCAAATTCAGTTCTAATCACTAAGACCTTACATTGTTCGGGCACAAAGAAGTTTGATACTTGGCGGGCGAGTCGACCTCTCACCAGGCCATCTACACACGAATCTCCGAACTTCAGGTCGCCCTTTCTGTTGTTACAATCGGAAAACGGTTAATACCCATGGTTACCGCAGGTCCAAGCCCCCACGGCCCTTTGCTCCAATTACGAGGTCTTCCGTCGATCCAGCCGATTAAGTGCAAGCCCCGTTAATTTACGCAAGGGCAGTTGTCATCCGCAATCAGATGGTCTCGCTCGAGAGCGATACAACCACCATCAAAAAAACAGGGCACGACGATTATACCATAATTTGCATCCTTCGGCGACTTTATAATCGTCCCTCAACAAGGACACCTGTCACTTTCCCTCTTGGATTGGTCGGCTCAGTTTTACGTAGGAGGAGCAAGTATATATAAAAACTGGAAAAAACGGAAAGAAAATTAGACGTGTCACGCTGGACAGCTCCTGTCGTCCCTCCGTCCGTCCGTCTTTTGGAAGGTGTGTAACTTCAGGGTGAGCGGGATCATTAGCCAGATATCACAGGAAGCCTCTGGACCTTGAACATAAGCATGTTGAGTGCATGTTTGTTTACGTGACCACTTAAAGAGAGGCTAATTACCTGAGATCGCTTCCATCAACTGAGTTAAGGCCTTTTCTCTTTTGACACTGACCCAACTCTTTTTTTTAAAATAACATTATTCTACTGGGGTGATAGATCCTAACGATGTCACACGTCCATGAAATTTTTTTTCTCCTTTTTTTTTCTCTGTTTTTCTTCTTGAAAACTAGACCAGTTTTCTGGCACCCCCCACCGACCGATTGAGTAATCGAAAATTATCGTTAACTAATCGTGGGCAAAACTGGTAATTTTTTGGATACAAAGTAGGTTGGAAACAGTAACCAGTTTTTTATTCTGCTTAATAAACAATTCTCCCCCCCCCCCTCCATTCTGAAAAAAAACAAGAAAAAGAAAAGAAAAATTTGTCAAATAGTTTGAAGGCTATTGGTATTGTTATTAGCCTAGATGATTGCAACCTAACAATAAATCTGACCCAATTATTGGAAATGGCTGTTTAAAAGTATCAAAATTAATTATCATTTCCACTTTTCACCCTCTTTTTCTTTTGTAAGGGAGTGTCTATTGTGAAGATAGGTAACAATGATAATAAAGAAGAAAACAAAGAAGTAATCCATAATTGGGTTAAATCAACCGCTCGCCTTTGTTGTAGCTTTGTTGGTATTTGGATCAAACCATTTCTTAATGCTTTAAGCCACTTAATTGTGCTGAATTTGATTGGTTTGTCTAACCTTATAAACTGATTCTTTGACCCCTCATGTAGCAAAAAGGGTTGCATTTATATATATAGCTTGTTTTGTGCACTTACAAGTGGTTACCACAGAAAATAATGAATTTTTACAGTGGAATTGTTTAAATATTAGAATTTTGTACATAGTTGAAGGGTTGAATCCTTGATATAAAACCTTCAGACCATATTTGGTTTACATTGGTGGTGGGTCCAATGGGCCCAGGTGTTCTCTCCTAAAATTAGGTTTAGAACTTATACTTTAGCTGCAAACATAATTTTTGGCCAAAACAATGAACACAGCAGCATTCGTTTCATTTTACAAATATTTTCTCATGCACTGCTAATTCAATAGTAATTAGGGTATCTGCTGATATTTATCTCCTGGCTCCAGAAATCCTGGATGCATCATATTATTTTACTTTTTCTCAACAAAAAAAAAGAAGAAGAAGAAGAATATAAACTTCAGAACGGGGAATTAAAAGTGACACTCCCTTTATGAATGCGTTTTGATAAAACTGTAAAAAAAAAACGGTGTGAAAAGCGCTTAAAATATTCAAAGTTTTTTAGTGTGCTTCTCATCTGTCAAATCTTCCATATGCTTTTTTCTTTTTTCCGTAACTATGAGAATGAAGAGGGTAAGGTATTAAGGAACCTTTAAAACTGTGTGGTGTGGCATGATGTTACATAGTGACCAGAAGTATCATATAATTTCCTGCTATGACTTTTCTTCAATAAACATTTCCTTGAATTGCCCAGTGTCTTGATAAATGTATTTTTATCGACACCAGCTGAGATGAAATGACAGAAAGTTCTGTGGATGATGGTTGTCATCAATTTCCTTCTTTAATATCCTTCC
>KN883162.1:127563-139484 GCA_000934455.1 Apostichopus parvimensis | reverse complement strand
GGGGGGAGGGGAGAGGTGAGAGGTGAGTTGGAGATTACTCAACTCCTCATCGCTTTCTCCATCCCTCCCCCCACCAATTTCCCTTCCCAACTTTTATTACCCTATTCCTTTCTTGCCATGTCTGGCATTTCTTATCTCAATAAGAAAATGTTAACAAATTATGTTAACAAATATCAAAATTATCATGACTGGATATCTCAATTCTCATAATTTTAGAGCAATTCTGTCAGTTTCTGACTTAACACTGCGTGAGCTGACGATAAGTGGGGATGGCAGACAAAAATGTCTTTTCAATGGAATATTATTCTGTATCTGGGAGTCTGTGAAATCCTTCATCTTTGATTTTTATCTATCTAACTATCTGTCTGTCCATCTGTCCGTAGACCTGTCTATTTTCACAATCAATTATTGATGCTGATAATGTCATACTAACTGACTCCCTTTAAATACAATTTGCTTTCTTGGGTTTGTTGATATTTTGGTTTGGTTTGACAGCATCTATTTTAATACTTGCAAGTATTTTTATGATATCAATTTTCCACTGGTTTTATTTTTATCTTTCCTTTCTTTTTGTAGGCAGACATTACTAAGTGAATAGTGAATGACTATATTTGGACCAAAACAACTTCTTTCAACTGCTATTTTACTCATTTCTTGTCATGCCATATACATAACCAGTGAAGAATTTCTAAAGCAAAAAAATGCCAACATTGTGTCAATATTTTGCTTATTAATAGATTTGAAATGAACCATTTTGTTCAGTTAGCTATAAAAACAAAAAGGTATTTTTAAGTTTTTAGTAAAAATGCAAGTGACCAAAAAATAGGAAGAAGAAAAAAAAGGAAAATAAACAAAATGCAAAATTTGTTAACTAAACATAAACAATGAATTATCTTTAAATTATGAATGAATCACCCACTGTAATACATTAGAATATAATTGTATCTTTTAGAAGGTAGGGAAAGACCAAATAAAATAATAAATAATAAACACAATAAGTTCGGTATTGTTAAATTGAGAATGAAACGCCATTGTAATATCAGAATATTGTTCTTGCCGGAAATTTAAAAAAATAATTAACAAAGACATTGATGGTCCCCTCCCAGCCCCCCTACCCCACCACCCAATATAAAAAGGAAAGTAAAAGTAGGGATTACCATTCAATATCCTTTAAGATGAAAGCATAAATAAACATTTTGCTGATTAAAATCAACCCTCCGCGCAACCCCTTGCCCCCCCCATACCCCCCCACACACATACGGAAAGTGGATAAAATGTGAAATTTTGCTTGAAAAAGAAAAGAAAACAAGGAAAGATGAATGGGAGGAAGAACTGGATTTGATTTTCCATTAATTAAAAATCGTCCCTCTGAGAACAAACAAGAGACTATTCCATAAATTCAAGTTGATCGCCTAAGTGACACCTGTATGGTGTCTCGGTTGTTGGCACGGTTACGGCGGGCCAGATGTGAGGCTGCCCGATTTTAAACTTGACCTCTCACCGTGTATACCCCTGCAAACATCACCATGATGTTCATGTTGAACATGACAATGGGAGTAACTAAGCATAATTTTATGGTTGTCCCGAGGGTCTGAAGACGTGAGCGCACCCACCGTGTGAGTGTATTCATGAGCTTCTGTACATGCAGAGGGGCGACCTATGACCTCTCCTAGGTATCACGTTGTGATGTAGGTGAATAACCGACCCCTTAGCCCAGGATGGGACCTTAAAATTGGGAAATTGCTTTTGTCAATTGCTACAAATTTGGCAACAATATTTTTAGTCAGTGGAAGTTATTTTTGAGGAGGGAGCCCCAAGGTTAAAGGGAAAATACCTGAGAAAAAAAAATGTCCTTTTTTTCAAGTTTTCCAGCCAGCTACAAAATGATATTTGTCATTATTATGCTGAAGGGGTGAATGCCCAGATTAATAGAATAGTGGGAAGGTGCAGAAGAGGGGGGGGGGGGGTAGAGGCCATTCTTTAAGATGTGGGATGCAATTCCCGGAGATCAGGAATTTGGATCATAAAAAAGAAGAAGAAGACAGTAAAATAAATAGTAATATCAATAACAGGATCAAGACTAACATTAAAAACATAAATTGTTTGAAGGGTATGAAAGTTGGGAATGGGGTTAGGTTCAAGATACTCTGAAATGAGCAAGTCTAATTTCCATTTTTTTCTATGTTCCCAATGTTTCTGCTCTTCAAGGAACATTTTTTTCTGCTTTCCTTCTTTATTGATTTCTTTGTTGTGTTTCTCTTTATTGCTTTCCTTTTTCTTTTGCTTCATGTTCCTTCATTGTGTTTTATTAATTGATTTTTTACCACTTTTTATCCCCATTGTTTTTAGGTGACGAAGATTCCGCGAACGAAGAAAACATTGTTTCGAATGGGGAGATAGACAAGGATAAGCAAGAGACCACCCGGTATTCAGGAGGACTTGGCCCTCTCGCCCCACCGGAGGATATAGACTTACCCCCAGAGTTTGAGCTCAGGGAGAGCCAGCAACATCGAGGTCATCTTGGAGTCTTTTCTTTGGTAAATATACCAGAGGGGACCGCATTCACGACGAGACCAACGTCACCAGCCGTGGAGGATTTCAACCGTTTCCAATACAGCCAGATACAGGATCACTTTAGCGTGAGTAAAACTGCTAATTTTTTAAAAAAAATTTATTTCCTTTCTTGTAACTAACACGGAGATGGTTGGAAAACAAGATTACAGAGTTGAATGAAAAACCAGGTTGCTTCTTCAGCTCTCTGAGAAAATTGATGTCAAAATTCATATTAAATAGAAATATGGGAAGAATAGTCAGTCTTATCAATAAAAAAAAATATGCGAAGAATGTTGGAATACTTGTACAGCCTGAATATTACTCTTGTTTACTTTAATATTAGAGGGCGCTGTTTGTATTGAGACTATTTACATTAGCTTGTAATATATGCTGTGACCATGCATTTCAAATAGGCAAACAGAAGTTACCTTTTACCCTCCGCTATCTCTTATTTGAAAAATTAAATAAAATTAAATACAAAAAAGAAATTGGGTGGATTTACTATCGTTGGGCCTTGTGATAGTACACTGTAATGTGTGCATATTTGAACAATTACTACACAATAATTTGAGGAAATAGTTTTTAAACTTTTCTTAAAACTTTACTGTGAAAGATAGTGCTACCAAAAATAAGTTTTTCATGAATTAACAGGGCATTCTGGCAAATGTTTTGGGTACTTAAATGGCCACATGAAATTTAAAATAAAAAAAGTCCCTTCTCGTGTGGTTTGTGATTTTTTTCTTTTCTTTACTTCTTTTACAACAATTCTAAGCCATAGAATATTTTCTTAGAGACTTTGTAACCAACTGTGTATGCTGCTTAGGTTTGTGCTTGAAGTTTAAAGGGACACTTTGAATGTCTCTTTTAAAGGAGCTTACTGTAAGGTTTTAATTGATAAATGTCTTTGTGGTATATCTCATCTCTTACTGTCAGTCAAGACCTGTTATTGAAAGGCTGAAACTGCTCAAAAGGAGCTTTATATAATAAAATGTTAGATAACATCTAGACATTCTCAGTGATGTCTCTTATCATTATTCTTGAAGCTAAATTAAAGCCTGCATACTGCTTTAAAGGGTATAGCACATAGTCTTATTTGATACTGTCCATGGTGGGAGTTAGCCTTAGTGTGAAACTTCGAACTGATTAAAACCCTAAATGTTACTTTAAAGAGGTGGGAGAAGGGAATATTTCTTGTTTGTTATTAGTGTGATTCTTAAAGTTGAAATGAATCCCAGAATGCTGCTTCAAAGGAGTTTAGAATATATAATATATAATGTTGTGTGTGTTTTTTAGTGTAATGCTTAAACGTAATGAAACCCATCATGTTACTTTAAAGGAGTGTAGGATATAGTTTTCTTTGATACTATCAATGGTGTGTGTACGTCTCTTAGTGTGTTGCTTACTAAACTTAATAAAACCCAACATATTGATTAAAAGGAGTGTACAATATGTTCTTGTGCATAATACGGTCAATGTTATGTAAGCCTTCTATGTACGATTCTTGAAGCTGAATTAAACCCTGAATGATCCTTTAAAGGATCTTTTCAAAAACTGTTTTTGCATAGTCAATGGTGCATGCACATATCCCATATCTTCATAACTTTAATTTGGACAAATCTCTGAATTTCCTTATAAAATTAGGATGAAATATTCCCAAGTCTAGACTCTTGTTATATCATCTAACCGTCCTTCAACCCATCAACACCAGTTTTTTCAAATTCTGATATATCAATTTTTTTAAAAAAATTTTTTTGGAGCGATTTGATAAATAAAAGGTAAGAAGAAAAAAAATTGTATAGATGGTACAACAATATCTTCATCCATTGAGATACCTCTCCCGAGGCTGACATGCACTAAAGACGTCCTGATAAACTTTAACCAAGATGTCAACTACTTCAGCCCATCTCGTTGCTGATGCCGAAAGGAGAGGCAGGTTTGGATGCTGGATGACTGATACTAGTGTCATTTGACTGTGATAAAATAATCAAAGTATCTTCACCTCAAATTAGCCCTTGCCATGTTACAGACAAGACCCTACTCCACACATCGACCGAACGTGACTGCTTCGAGGCGAGATACACAAAACACAAAAACAATAAGAATTCAAAGACAAAAAACACAAAGATGACGAAATCATAAAGCATAGATATAAGTTGTTACACGTAAGGAACAAACTTAAAGTTTTTCTTCTTGTTGGGATAAGGAAGAGGGAGCTTTGTGGAGGGAGGAGGGGGGTGTGGCAGTGGGGGGGGGAGGGGGTTGGAATTAGGGTACAAAAAATACTGGGGGGGGGGGGGGAGGGGGTTGGAATTAGGGTACAAAAAATACTGCTGTTTTAAAGCTGTTTTACTCTGTGTTAGATATGTTATTCTGTGTCATTCTAATCAAACCATGTGATATGAATTCACTCATAACCGGATACCGCTGTATAACCCAGAGTGCTTTGCAGTTAACAACTATTTGTCAGAACGG
Source organism: Apostichopus parvimensis (assembly GCA_000934455.1). Classification (NCBI taxonomy): domain Eukaryota; kingdom Metazoa; phylum Echinodermata; class Holothuroidea; order Aspidochirotida; family Stichopodidae; genus Apostichopus; species Apostichopus parvimensis. Next base: position 134,459 of record KN883162.1, on the reverse strand, counting down.
TTAATCAATGAAGTTTATTGGCCGGGTAAGCTAACACAGACCCCATTTTATGTGATGCTTTACCTTTAGGTTAGCAAACCTTTCAAACTTTTACTGTGTACTTCCAAGAATCCTGGTAAGAATTCAGTGGACAAAACTTTGTAACATGTTTGGTTTAAGACAAATAAACTCACTTTTTTTAATCTTTTTTATATTCCAAGTAAAGGAGCTTTTCGAGTTAATTTTGTATGTCATTTAACCAAAAAATTGTCATTTTCTTGTCAAGTCTTGTTTCAAGGGGTAACCCCCAGATCCTCATACATGGGAGTCGGCTTCAACGATCCCAGGGCTGTGCCCCCTAATTTATAAAATCCTTCATTTGCCTCTGTCCCTTGTGCCTCTACCTAAATCAGTCTGGAGAAATTGAATTAGGCTCCCTCCCCCCCACCTCCAGCCCACCTTTGAAATTCTGTGCATGTCACTGCATGTCTATGAGGGTGTTATATTTGAATCAATTGTGATTTTATTTTTTTTGTAAAATTCTAATGATTTTATGCAAAATTTCGGCAAAGAGCCAACCCTTCTTAATACTAGAACTAAGTTGTCAGATTACTCTCAAGCTCTGAAATGAGGTTAACTAGTTTTATTTATTTATTTTTTTAATATCAGTACTGTATTTTTAACTTTTTTGTAAATTATAAACCATTTAGACACTCTGTTTGACCAGCTTCATGTCAAATTATCTGCTTCGAGGCTAATAAATGTACAAAAATCAGTCTTTTTGATTATGCGTAAACGGTACACATCGCGTTCGCTCACCAACCTTGACCTGATCATGTGTGATCATGATGTTACATCATCATGATCATACAGTGGCGGAGCTAGGGGTATTGGTCAGGGGGGACGAGAATGGTCTGAAGGGGCGCTTTCGACAATATCTAAGCCGAGCGCCACCACAGGTTGGCGCTGAGCATACAGAAATTTTTTGAGTAAAGATACACCCTAGATCGCCGGAAATGACCCTTTCCGGGCCTTGCTAATTTGCAGATAAACAAAGAATAAATAGGTGTTATCGCCATTTTGTCAGAAAATTACACCAACAAAATGTGACAAATGTCAATAGGTATTTTGAGAGCGCCATAAAAAAGTCAATAATCGCGAATAAGTAAAGAGTTGTAAAAAGCTGAAAAGGGCGCCAGCAGTCCATTTGAGTCCGTCAGGGTGGCATCCGCCCCCTCTGACTGTATGGACGCTCAGCCACTGTGATCATACGGTTTCAGTCTCAGTGTATATTAAGAGGACTTGGGTGGATCAAGAGTGGATCGTGAAGTCGGTTGGTCTACTTGCCCCGGCTCTTCTTCCAATCTTGGGTGAAGTTTCTAAAAATAGTTACAAGGAAGAACATCTCTTCACAGATAGTTGACAAGATGGTTTGTCTGGAGGATGCCATGGCGATGATTAATTCTCCAAGAATGTTTCTTGTAACTGATCAAAACTTGGTTTACAGGGAAAGTGAGATAAATTAGGGTACTTCTGAGTTTATCTCTTTTGATTTTTTACCAGAAGAACTATTTTTTTTTTTTTTTAAGTACTAACCTTTTTCACTTTCATAGCAAAAGTGGCTGTGTGCATGATAAGATAATGTAAGTGGGATAATGATACTGTGAAACCTTCATGTCAAAGGTCATGATTCATATTAAAGTAAAGTAAAAAAAATGTCAGCCATATGGAAATAATCCACCCTTCCGATCAATGTTAAGTATCAAACATTTTTCTACATTTTGGGTACAAAGATTTTCCTTATATAAAGGAAGCTTCATGAATTGTCAATTTTGGAGCTGGATGTTTGGGAAAGTTAAAATGACATACAGGGCTGATCAGGTGTCAGTAAATTGGAAAATTTATTGTAATTTCCGATGATAAAAGAAATGAGATTGGTATCATGTGTTATCATTTGATATTTTAGATTTGAAACTGACTTTCTAGAAGACAAACTTTTCCTGGACAGATACATGTTACATTGCCATTGTCCATCGACACAATGGTAACGTTTGAGTTCAATATTATACAATTGTGTTTACTTTTAACACAAATATATTTCGTGAGTTAAAAAAAAAAATGTGGAAGTGTAGTAGAAACTAGAATTTTCTTTCAAACTATAGTGAGATACTAAGTAATTGCTGTTAGCCTTTAGTGTACCAATGTATATAGTGCTGAATTGATGTTGTACATTAATTCTCAATGTTGGATATGGTAGGATGTAAGGGAAGGGGAGAGGAGGGGTAGATGAGAGGTAGTTGGGATGAGTGAGATATGGCAGGGGATGAGGGGGGGGGGGGAGATTAACATTGGAAACAATTTTTAGCATAATAGTATTCTTGAGCTTATCGAAGGTACCACTGCTGCGTTCCTAAGCTTTACCTCCCCAAATATCTCCTCCTTACACCACTTCCAAATCCCTTCCCTGTAACACCCCCCCCTTTCCCTGCACTACCATCTTGAAATTGTCCATGTACATAAAGCTTGTCAGTATTATTTTTTTGTTAATGATGAAGAATATTTAGAAAAAGGGAGGGTGGGGAGGGGGGGGGGGGAATCAAGAGGAAAAGAAAAAGACTTGAAAGCATAGGAAAAGGAAATAGTGAACTTGATTATAAAGCCAGGCTATTATTTTCCAGGGTTATTTCCAGGGTCGACCCTCTCTCCCAGTGATTCCGCTCCCACCCCCATCCCCTCCCCTCGTCCCATCCCTCCATTCCCAACTAATACGAAAATAGGTCTTCTCCTTTTTTTTATTATTTTGTGCTGGCAATCTTGAAAGGAAGGAATCTCTAATCAAGCACTTTGACAGGAGTTGAAGTAATGTTTGTATCCATGACCTTGACTCAAGCAAATAGAGAGGAATCGTTGTTAAAATAAGTAAAGTTTGCATTAATTGCTAAGCAAAGCTTTGGTGTGATCCCAATGTGTGTATTGGAATAGAAATAAGGGCCTCTCTATTTTCAGGTTTGTTCTGTTGAAATAATTAAGTAAATTAAACTGCCCGAGAATTAATTGTGACGTCAAAGCAGAGTCGCATGGTGTTTGAAATACTTTATTTTATAGGACATGGACATTGAAGACATGGTGTGTGAAATTCAACAGAACATTAAGCCATGTCCTTCAAGTTGCATTTTGCTACAATCTTTTGGTAAATTATTTTTGAAAGATAAAAAAAGGACTACTTACATAATCCCTACTCATTTGAATCCACCAAATTGGCACCAAAAATTTGATGAAATATGGCAAAATTTTCAAACTTGTTTTCATTTAAAACTATACAAATATGTCATGAAATTTATAGTACTCATGCAAAAAGGTATCTGTCCTCGTCTTGGACTAAAAGGTTCATAATAATTTGCCAATTAATACTGGCTAACCGTTTGGTAACCGAATTAACATTTCTCATTTACATATATGTGAATATTAATACATGGTTTGACCATTGTGATGCAAAGTTGGAATACAACATACCTGTATAACTTTAAGCTACGGTTATAAAACTAGTTTTTTTTTTAGTTTTATTATTTTCTTTATTTTTTTATTTATATTTTATATATTTAGACCTACATACTTTAGCCAGAAAAAGGAGGGCAATGGATAAATATGGCCAGACCTAAATAATATTACCCCAAAAAAAGGGGTTATTATTGAGCAAGGCCACAGGTGAAGGAATAACAGTGGTCATGAGGGAATAGGTTCCTTTAATAGGAGGATGCTTCCATGTCAGATTCTATTTGGTTTGAAATCTGTTTAAGAGGGTCAATGAATAAGTTTAACCCTATCAAAGACCCCCTACATCATGAAAACATGTTTAATATGCTTTTAGTTGATCGAAGCAGGGAAAATGTAGAAGAAAGCTAAAGAAAAGATGAATAATAGGAAAGGAAAGGGAAGGTAAGCTTGTTTGTATGCAAAAGAAAAAAAGTCTGTAAGCCTTAAAGATCTGCTTTATTGGCTCCAATTATTGCACGCTATAGCTAGGAAAGTGAATTACATAATCGACCTGCCACGGTCAGAAATCGACCTGCACGCTCTACAATTAGCCTGCATAGCTTCTTATAAGGCTCTTTGTGTAAACACTGTGTGGAAATATGTTCATGTCTACAGTGTAGTTAATCGTACAGCGCTCACACAGTGACCTTCATACAAGAAGAAATATTTGGCAGGCGTTGCAGACTAATTGGTAAAAAGAGGTCATTTTACGACCAAGTCAGGTCGGTTACGTAATCTCAAGAAACTTTTCCATGATAGCGTGCTATGGTTTGGGTCTATTACAGCAGAACTTTAATGTAAGTATGAAATATAAGGAAATGCATTTTGAAGGAGATTTTTCTCCGGTTGATCAAGGTAAAAAATTTCAAAGCGGGTAATAAAAACTGTATAATTGTAATAAAACTGGCTTCATTACCAGGACAATTCTTCGGCTTTAATAGGCCGTATAATCATTAGGCGAGCTTTATACTTAAAATATTCTTTCACTTTTTTTATTCAGAAAATTAAGAAATGTCACAACTTTACATTGAATGAGTTAAACAAAGGGAAAGAAAGGGGGGGGGGGGAATTATATATCGATTTTTGACATGCAAGGTTTTACAATTTATTTATATTAATATATAGAAAAAAATATCCTCAATAAAAAGTCACAGAATTTTCTGACAAATTTATGTTGATTCTTGTAGGTATGTTTTGTAAAAACATGTTAAAATGGGACAAAAACAAAAATCAATTTGGCAGTCTTTTGACCCTGGGTTAGTAGTGTGACGTCCCTATGGTATTAGATAAGTAACATTTATCCTGTTAGTTTAAACACATGGTACTTGAAATGTCACTGTATGGATATGGTGGACATAATATGGTAGAGGGGGAGAATATAGGCTACAAGTTGTCAGGTATGAAGGGGGCGGGGGGGGGGGGAGGGGTTGGAGGCGTTTCAGGGAGGGAAAAGTGCTAACTTTATAAACCAACGGCACAGGTTGTTTGTCTTAAGTTTCTTATCTGAACAACAATTGTATTATATATGAAGTATATTATGAATGAGAACAAATTTGTCAGACTCAAAAAGGATTAAAGGAACAGAAAACAGTAATAGGAGTGTGTTGTAGCAGTACTATCTACAATCATACTACGGTCACTTTTATACATTATGTGTTACGTTTTGGGAATTTGTTTTATCGCAAACTCTTAAAATTTGAACAGCATCCAAGCATTCAAAATAAAGTGTGGAAAATATCATTTATACCTATATGTTAAAGACGAAAGAACAAAAAAAACTAATAATAATGATAAATCTTATGTAGCAGTATATAAACACCCCTGGTGAATTGTTGAAAAGAGAATGGAGAGGGGCAGGGGTAGGGTGTCAGGGATGGGGTGTTGGGGGGGGGGAAGGAGTATGTCACAGATCCAACCAGTTACTTAGTAGGTCATAGTACATTTGATCATGGACAATGAAGTCTGTGCTTCTTTCATAGTTTTTGTAAAAGTTTTTGTAAAAAAAAAAAAATCACTCGACCAGTGATCTTAAAGCAATCAAAGATGGGTTTGTTTGGAAATTATGGGCCTCTGTAAATTTGATTTTGCAAAAGCAAAATTTATACATGAATCTGTATTCATTTCTCAAAAAAAAAAGAAAAATGGAAAAAACATAAGGGAAGATAAAAGAGACACACAAGAGGGAAAAAAAAATGGAAATAAAATCTTTGACACCTGTCAAATCAATTCTATGGACCAAATAGGTCAGCTGGTTGACTGACAGGCCTTGGGACAAATGGACTGACTGATCAAATTGGTTGCTCCGATCTAGACAAACAGATGACATAGGGGCCCTTGTTCCAATCCCTTTCAGAAATCTGGTGGAAGAGACGGAATCTTGCCCAATATCAGCAAGCGTCACATGCAATGGAACAAGTCCCTGTTTTCTCTGTAAAATTGACAATTTAAGTTTCTGAAGTGTCATCCACTTACCCCCCCCCCCACCCCCTATCTCTCAATGGGACAAACAATAATTATAACTGAATATTTCCTTTTTTGCGGTTGCCAACAAAACAGAAAAAGACAAATCTATTTGCGAGACAATTTTGAATAGAACGATCCTGAATATATGAAAAGAGTCTCACAATGGCGGAAAGGAAGTGCGCCCAATTCGTCAACAAATTCCTTCTTTTGATCGAGGCATTGTTGAATTCTATCCTATTTTGAACGTGATCTCTCATAAAACAATTTTTGTTATTCTGAGGAATGCATTTAAGAACTGACAGGGTCCTATTGTCAGGCAGCTGATCGGTAGCAAACACCACTTGTGGTATCAGAGATTACAAAAGAAGGGATGGTCTTTTTTACCACCCGTTTGGAGTCTTTCAATCTTTCTTCTGTTTTTTTAACAGTGATTACTCGGTTAAGTATGGGAGATAGATATATTGTGGTTGTGAACTTGTTGTGTAGGGAGGGGGTCGTTGTATATCGATTGGAATTCTTATACTGAAGTAAAAAAATAAAGTCCATTTTTGTGGGGGGGGAGGGCAGGGATAGGAATAAGTTATACTGATACTTTTGAAGTCATTTATCTAGCAAGTGATATTAACCATGGTGTGGAGAGAAGTACAACCATGTTTAGCAGGTTATGTTAATGGCTCTAATGGTTTCGGTCAAGTTGTAGTATGAAGGATTGTTGCTTAGAGTGATCAAATACTGTGTACGCAATGCACATATCTGTGTGTAGATGTACAGCTTGCTCAAGGCAGTTGTGCAATGGTTTTGCTTGAATGCAATGACCTTTGGAATATCAGACTTTTCTTGAGTCAATAAGAGTTCGTGGCATAGCCCCTTAACCCAGTAGGATTTACTAGGGAGATGGCCCGTTCAGAAGGGGGGGGGGG
>KN883162.1:100119-121805 GCA_000934455.1 Apostichopus parvimensis | reverse complement strand
TCACTCTTTTGATTTGTGATATAATAACAGGAAATACAACATCATTAGAATGTGTACCACTTCAAATCTGCATTTTTTTTTTATGATTATTTTCTGTTCTGTTACTACTCTTCAGTTTGATACTAGCAAGTTATAATTTCACTCTAGTTTTTGGTCACTATCTATCAAAACTCCTACGACTTTCGGAAATTATCCAATGCGATAACTTCCTCGATTATATTCAAAGGTGCACATCTCTATAATTATTAGGTTGTTATGATCACGAACGGCAGAAGGATTTAAAAATTGAAAAAAAAAAAAATCATGATAATAATAATAAAAAATAAACAAATAAGTGAACATACGAGAACATTGATTTCCGATCCAAAGGTTTTGGGAATCATGGCCCCAGGCTCTCGGATAATAAACACAAGTCAACACCACAGACAGAAATTCAATATTTGCTGAGCTGTATCCGACCGTAGACCATAATTCCCTGGTAGGAAGGAGTTAAAGAATCGTGGATGTTTTAAGCCGTTTTAACAAAAAAAATAATAATATGAATGGACTGTGTGTTGTTCATGCCCGGTAAGCTCCTTAAAAAGGGATATAATTCTGGTACCAGTCAATGTTAAACACTTATATATGGAAGGAAGGAAGGACAAAATATCTGTACTTTTATTTCAATATCCCATCTCAATATATACTATCCCTTACACTAGATATGCTTGTTTGAATGTAAAAAAACCGAATGAATGCTTCTTTATAAAGAGGGGACACCCAAACCCCAACGGTCATCTTAAGATCATGTGACGGAAATCGTTGTGATAAACAACTTTACCCCCAAAACAGTCAAGACAAGTCTTTTTATATATTTTGAAGATATCCTAAAAGTCGTGTCTATGGGAGTGGGGGGGGGGTTTGGGTGGAGGGGGCCATCTTTTTGTAAATCCATTGTGATGTCATAGTTCTTACTAAGGAACCTTCACTCTCTCTCTGTTTTTCACTTTTCATAGTTTCAAGGTAGAATGTTAACAGTGTTGACACAGAAACCAATGTCATCATTTGGTCATTTTATATATTTATTTATTTAAAAAAAATTTTTTTTATTATTATTATTTTCATTAGGTCATTTTAAGTGGTTCAATATTTTAGATTCAAACCTTTGCAAAACTCATCTACATTGCAGAAAAATAAACATTTTAATATTCAAAGCAAAAAAATTAAAAATGAAGCGTGTGTGGCTCGATGATGTCATAATTAGACTTGATCAAGTCTCTGGGTCTTTGTGTGAAGAAACAATAAAATCTGTGATATCTCCCGAATGAAACCACTGATTTGTATACATTTGAATACAAAGAGTTTTGTTAATTGCAATGATGACTTCACTAACTCTGTTGTTGCCAGATGCATTCATATCAGTTTTGTAAAACAATAGTAGTAAAATATATTTGCTAAAATTACTGTAGACTAACCACAAAACAATTAAGTATTGAAATTTCCCATCTTTATTCCTTTCAACTAAATTCTTGTAACTTTCTGTTCCCATTGTAACGTCTCATTTTTTTTTATCTCTTTGTAGTTTTTCTCATCCTATTATGTTGAAAAATTTTGAAAACAACTAACCTCCCTTCCTTCCTTTCCACTACCAACTTCCCCCACCCCACTTCATTCCCCTCCTTCCCTCCTCTTCTCCTCAAAAATCTCTCTCAAGTTACACAAAAAGAAGAATGGAAAAAAAAGGCATAAAAAGGCATAAAAAGTCACCATCAGGAAACTTGAAGGAATTGAAACCAGTTATTATATCTCAGTTTTGTTTTCCATCAAGTTGTTTCCTGATCTAATAATTTTCAAATATTTCTTCTTTCCATCTTCTACTTTTTTTGCTCCTTCTTCTTCTTCCTCATCTTCTACTCCTCTCTCTCCCTGTCTCTTGTCACTTTTGGTAATTGAAGAAGATTTTTGTTCCACAAATTTGTATTTCACAAGACTTGATAACGATAAAATTGCAGCGGGGGAATGGAGATTTGTTTACGAAGTTTTCATCCCTCCCCAAGAGAGAGGATCTGATTTTTGGGGGGAAGAACCAACTGTTGAAAGATGAAGGTACCTTATTGTGGGAAGTTGATAGAGTTATGATCGGAGAGGTTTTAGGAAGAGGAAGCCAGTCAGGGTTATGAATTAAAAAGTGACTTTGACACTTGCAAATTGATATGACACTGTAGATCTTTGTTTTCCCTAATGAAAGGAAATTATGAGGACAAATTTCTTTAGAAGGATACAAACCCACTGAGGATCGATATATATATAGTATTTTTTTTTAATTTCAAGATGAGAGATTCCTGCTTTGTTCTCAAACTAATTGACTGAGTCACGTTTACAGGATCAAAACAAAAGAAAGAAAAAAACCAAAACAATAGCAGACAAAATAGGTAAACAAACAAACAAGCGTTTTATGAACTTTAAAGTGTGGCTTATTAATTTTACAATATTTCCAACAAACCATTGACCGACCACTTTGTACTGTAACACATAATTTAAGAACTTTACAAAAAGTATTTTTTACCAATAAGCTACGTCTTACGTAAGATAGAGAGAAAGAAAGAGCATAATAGAATATTTTATTTTTATATATATATTTTCCCCCCATCAAGCAATACTAGTTTTGTTGGGGCAGGGGGATGGACGTTGGTGGAAATTAAAGGCATAGTGTTGAAAATACCAGTAATATGCTGTCATGAATCCCTCACTTTAAAAGCAGCCTATTATTTATTGTTGCTATATATATAGGTACCCAATCCTCCCCCCCCCATTTCCTTCACACTTTTGACCTTCCCAGTGTAACACTAATGGGTTGTACCCCTGACCCCCACCCCATCTCCCCCCCCCCCCAACACATACCTATTGTTGTCTTTAATATGATACAAGTTCCAGTGATAAGATATGCTACATTTGGGTTGAATATCCATAAAGTTTTAAAATTCCTCACATAAAAAATTATCCTCACTGGCGTCTTCCTATTGGACATCCAGAACTGCCCTGGTGGACGTAATAATAGTGAAAAAGTCATAACTGTTTGAGCAATGACTAGGCTTATTACTTTGACCCTCTCTAAAACCCTCCTTTCCTTGGGGTGCAACTGTTTAAAACCTGATTGATTTAGCCAGGCAAACAAATTTATAGCTGTAAAAGATCCCATCAATAAATCTTCCTAAGAGAGCTGGGCGGAATAATTTAAAAAGATGAAGAAGAAGAAGAAGAAAAATTTATATTTATATTCTAGATATCATCCAGACCCTTCGCAGGATTACAAGATAACAAAAGATAAAAGAAAAAATTGCCTGGAAAAATCAAGAACAATAAGTTGACGTTTGGAGAGGAAAACAGCCCAGAGGAAATCTGTTAGAAGAACGGTGGATTTTAGTCTTAATTTGCTGAATGACATACAAAGATGAGTCCCGTCTTGTTTTCGGTTTCAGACCCCACTTCCTATCTGGGGCAAATAAGGGCTCCCCAAGGGCTAATTGTTTCTTCTTGGTAGCGGCTTTTATGGTCCCGCAGGGATGGGTCGTCTTGGCCGTCCTTCCCCCTACTCTAAGGTCAATAGGCTTGTTTGGGTGCCAGATATTAAAGCTAGCCGAGGGTTGGCTGCCAATTAGTCGCCGGTGATTATGCACAGAGGATTCTGGTTTTATGAGTGCAGTCTGCTAATTCAGAACACACACACAAACCTCTTCTTCTGTTGTCTTGTCGTCCATCAGTGTATGGTTTTTAACACAAACAGATGTGTCGGAATGTGAAGTGAAAACCAAAACAGAACTTTCAAAGTAGTTACAAATAATTGCTTTGTAATTTATTTCAAGACACTCTGGAGAAAGCAGTAATGTCAGATATCTGCCAAGTTTACTTTCACACAAAAAATTGGGATGTGTGAGGAGGAGAAAATTGAGAGAGTTGGGCCAAATACAACTAAAGTAGATAACAAAATTATGATAAGTAACTTATAAAAAGGTCAAATGTATGAGTTTTACAAGCCATGTCTGCAATAATATAGGCCAAGTAAGGCAAAGGTACATTGTATTAACATTTAGCACTTTAGAAAACAAAGGCATTAGCATGTTTTTACACTTATTTCCCCCAAAATAAAGTGGATTTTCTTTCCGAGTAATTCTTAACGCAGGGAAAAGCATTCCTGCAGCCCAGTAGTGATCAGAATCCAGCTAAAAAAAGAAAAAATAGCAATCAAAATTATTATCACATCAAATCATGAGATTGCCTCAGAGACCAGGATATTTGGCATGTCTATAAACCCCAGCTTTATTTTTCGATCGTTCAACATGAATCCATAAAAGACATTGTCCCTGTCAAAAAATCATTGAAAAAAAGTTGCAAGTTATTCTTAAGAGTGAATTAGTAATTATAGCAACTTCAGCCCATTAAGCAATTTGAGGCTAGGTAAATCGAATATGAAAGTATCATGGTTCATGGTTGTCATTTTTATTGTAATTTTTTTGGGGGGGGGGTGGGGGTGGGTACACAATGAACCCGCCTTTCTCAGGATTTTGAAGAGCTGGTGTTATGAGTAAATACAGTTAAGGTTTTTTTCCTTATGATATTCTGTTAAAGTATCTTTAATAGTTAACAGTGTGTAAGGTGAACTGTTAAATTAATTTATACAGATTCTGTTAAATTATTCTATATAGTAAACTATGAAGGACATAATTTGACTCCATATATTGTTTTTGGAGAAAAGTGAGGAAAAAGTTGTCATGGCCTGGGGAAGGGGGTTTTCAAGTTGAGGGGGGAGGGGTCATTTTCCCTCGCCTTTTGTGGGAGAAAAAAATGATTTGAATGGTACCAGAATTGTAAAATGTTACCAGATTCGAATTTGCAAAAAAAAGCAGTATGTGCCTTGAGAGATAAGAGATGGTCGAAGGGCTGTTTTGTGCTCAATTAAATCGGACGCTCACGTAAGATAACAGAAAGAGGACACATTTCCGGAGACATTCTGACATTTTGTGACTCTGTTCACACACTTAGTCACTGAAGGAGAGAGCGAGAGAGCTTTCATATATCAAGCAACTAACAAGTTGTCATCATCGATATTTGCCTATTTTTTTTCTATATCTCACAAATTAAAAGAGGAGATTTTCTGATGGAATATTATGAAAAAATAAAAATAAAAAATTACCAAAAGCCCTCAAAACAAAAACAAAATCCAATTGACTTCGTGATGAAACCTTGCAGCCGCCGGAGGAAAGTGTTACCACTTTGTTTCATAGACACTTACCAACAAACCTTATAGGCCCCCCCAGAGGTGTAAGTACCACGTCTTCATTAAAAGTAATTAAATTTTACTGTGAGTTATCCAAGCCCATCTTGTGACCTATTCAGAACCAATTTCGTTCTCAGACAGGGGTATCCCAATTACAGGATCTCGAAGATATCCGGGCAATTCTTTGGGCGTACCCGACTGTGCCCCTGTGGGGGGGCCAATGGTTCCTCTCCAATACTTCAAGGTGTTCCCAGCCCCATAGCTATCTCGTGGACCTCGTTTTTTTTTCTTTCTTTCCCCCTTTAATGATCTTCCCCTTGTTGTTTTTATAGATTCTGGTCACACCACCTGTGTTGGCTACCTTTTGTCTTAAGCGCCGATACTTCCAACCGTGTCTTCACCTAAGGGCCACATCTCTGTTGTTTGTAGCTTTCGGAGGTAGCCTACTCTCAAGTACATTCCATTTAATATAGGCCAATAAAAGGAAAATCAAATCGAATCGAATCAAAATAATAAAATTGCTGCGGTATAACAAGTTACGGGATAAATTGAGTTTGAAACTTCTTCCGAAACGAGTCTGTCAATTAGAAGCGACCATGACAAAGGAAGCTGCTGAGGTGCTCTCCTTATCACTGGATCCAAATTTAATAGAGCATTTTTAAATTGGGGATCCTTTGTTTTAAATAATTAAAAGGTGTTTACCTGCCGTAGGGCTCATTATTGGCTAGTAGCAGGGGTACCCCCGAGGTGAAGGTTAGGTTCAATGAGGTAACATAGTGTAAAGAATGGGACATTAAACCGAAAACAACTTCACAGGGGGGTTGAAAACCAAGAAGGTTACATACGAAACGCTGGCTCGTTCCCCGATCGTAAGAATGTGAGAACTTTTCCTCGGATGGGAACGGCTCGCTGTCAATCATCTCAGCGGAGGGATCTTTGCATCATAGTTAAAGATTTTCAATGATTAAATTAGGTTAAAAATATGACAAACAAAACAAAAATCGGGAGAGAAATGGTAACATAGGGGCAGAGAAAGTGAACAGTTTTGTTATAGGAGGTAGATTGGTACAGGTGTTTTCTATGGGCTTGCAATTTGGTGAGGGGAGGTGGTTGGGGGGAGGGGGAGGGAGGGGGAAGTTAGTAGGAGGGAGGGAGGTAGGGTGGAAGGGACTGTGAGAAGGATGAGGGGAGAAATTGTCTACATGCTAGGAATATGCCTTTCTGCATTGCCCATGCTCTCCATATCCTCTTCTACCCCCCCCCCCCTCCAACCCTCCCTCATAACCTTTTCGCCACCTTACTAATATTATATTTATAATTAGTTGAAATATTATACCACCTTGTACTTCCCTTATACATGTTCCTTCAACTTTGAGGTAACAAACAACATAAATGTCCCTACGAATAAGACCCCCGACACTGTTTGTCCGTGACAAATTTGAAATGCATTGTAAAGACGGTGTGATTTTCACACCATAAAACTGGTGATTCTGTCTGACTTTTGTGTTTGCTTTATTGCGAGGACCTTACTTTAAAGGGTGTGAAGACTCGCGCAAAAAGAAACTGTCTAATGCCGGTAATCTGACCTAGTTTCGAATGAGGTGTAACAGAAGTGTAAGGCACCACCATCGATCCCAGAAAAAAACACACACACACAGCTTGCTATCATTGGTTATTAGACACTAGTCCACAGTCAGTACACACAGCTGCGGTCAATATCCACAGCACAGTGTACAAACTATACAGCGATGGACATCTCAGGTCCAGCTAAAGATAACAAGGTATCACGTTCATTACTGTACTGTCTGCATTTTGTAGCGACACGAAAAAAACGTCACTTGCAAGCAACGGAAAGTTAACTTTTTCAGATGGCCGTACGCGGTTTGGGGCGAGTCTTCAATGCCTTTAATATGAATGGTTCGTGTTATATAGACTAGGGTAGAAAAGTCAGCCACTTTGAGATATTTCTAGTATGGAGTATCTTGAGCTATTACTCATATGGTCCTCGTTTCATTTGTACATGCGGGTAATGTGCCATCTATAACTATATAGAAAGACGTAAATTTAAGGATATATCCGATGCAAAGGACATGTCCATGACCCATGCAAAAGGTGGTATATCCATTTCCTATTTCTTATATATCCTTCACAAGCAAGAAAGTTACATGGATCTTTCCTTAACGAAGGTGTAGACGATTGTTTTACACAATGCTTAAATTAGGTCATGAATATTCAATATGTATAATTTTCACATAACAATCTCTTTTCCATTTTGTTTTTTTCAACATTAGCAACTATATGTTTGCATTTTTCTCGTAGCAGATATGCTTACCACAAATTTATTTGACTGTTCGAAAATTTGTTTTTTTGGTGCCTGGGAGTGCAATCGCGACCCTAGCCTTATACCGACCATTATCTTGTTTGCTTGGACTATTGTGCCTCATTGACAGACAAGAATACATGGAATCAAAAAAGAGGAAATTACCCGCCCATCCTTTACAAATCCCCAACAATTTGTTTTGTGGTTTTTTTTTTTTAATAAGTGTTTTCTGCGGAATTGACTCGTTTAAGGGTGGGCACAACGTTATCGCTCAAGCGAGACAGCGGCCTTTTATCATGGGATGTGTATATTTATCTGTTGCCATGACAGTGTCATATTGAACGATAAAAGAATTTTATTGCCACGAGCTGAACCGATCCGAAAGACAATGGAATGGAAGATTTTCTCGGGTTGTTTGTGTCGCATTCCTCAAAGCTCACAACTGGAAATCATCCTTTCAACTGAATTTGTTAAAGTCATCATTTTCTTGTTTAATTATGGCAAATTTGCCGTTCAAGTTGGCTGCTTTTGTTATCGAAGTTGTTTGCTTAAAAAAATAAAAAAGGGGGCAAGCATGTATGGGTTCGTGAATACATCCTTTAAAGGGGACTATTAAGTTTGCAGCAGTCGCCAAAAATTAAAAGTCATCAGCAGTTCCAAACCAGACTGTCGTCGTCGTCGTTTAGTTTATATTGATAGATGTCTAGGCGACGAATAAACTTCCCCAAATTAATTTCTTCCTTAATTTTCGGTAAAATTTCTTCTAATTAGATATGTTTAAAGAAATCATTAAGCTGTCATATAATGTAGTGCATCTGTGATTTCGTGGTATTTTTGTGTAAGATAAGTGTTAACAGCAGACACGTCGTTGTTTACATTGCGTTGTCCAGCTCCAATGCAAAGAATGTTCGCATGTAGGCTACTGTAAAGTTGACAATCGAACAGTTCTAAGAAGCCTAAGCGTCCTGGTATTACATTCTGCTCTGACATGTTTCACCTGTCGATGTTCTAATACTTTGCAAGTAATATTAAAGAAGCTAATTCCTTTTCCTGTAAAGTTGATCTGTGAATTTCACTTCAGCGATTTCGAAAAATGGTTCATGAACTGTGGTTTGAGTGTGAGAGTGTATGATGTGCGATGCTACGTACGTACCAACTAAGCTTGGTAGGCTGTATATGTAACTTCCCTATTTGTACGTAATATATGATAGACAATCACCTGTGCATGTATGTGGGAGAGTGGATTTGTTGCGGTAATTGGAGTGCTAACTTCAAGTCGCCCGTGTTGCCTATTTGCCCGCATTACATCATTCACCAAATTGATGCGTTCGAACAAACGGTGCTTTTGGTGAGAAAACCGGGGAATTTTGAAAACCGGATTTCTAGAAGAAGAAACCTCGAATGGGGACAATTTTCACATGGTTAGAAAGAAAAAAATAATAACTATGAGGACAATGTAATCAAAATCTTCCACCAGACAATTCCTTTAACTGGAAGTAATATTACTCAGTGTAGCAATTTTCATGTATATATCACAAAATTTCATTTAAAATTGATAAATATTTTCCAGAGGTTAAATATCTTATCTAAAGTATCTATCAGATATATAATCTCATTGTTTGGGGTTGAACCCAGCAGGCATCTAGTATTAACATAACACACAATGTGACAGAACAAGGAGAGAAAGATAGATCACATGTCCATGGTTTGAATGGCACAATGTTGTTGCACAAAAGGTTTAACAGCGTTCTAATACTGGCTGAAACTTTGGTTGCCATAGCAACCATCAGTAGATAGAAATGGGAATGAAGTCAACAAAAAAGTTAAGTTGAAAAAGTATGCTACATGTTTAAAAAAGAAAAAGGGTAAAAATAAAAATGGCCACATTGCCGTACTTTATAGTTGCAGGTTTTTCTTTCACTGTATGCACACTTGCACTTGGTTCATGCACTTTGTGATGAAATACATCTCACTGTACATTTGACCCTTCCTTATATCATGCTTTGGGAAGTAGGAAGTATGAAAATAGGTATGGTGTTACTTATAGGACAGATTATCTTTGGGAAACTTTAAAGGTAGTCAGTATAGGCCCCAAGTTATAGTATGCTATAATTGCCAGAAGTTTCAAAAAGTACTTTTCTGGAGGTCTTTACACTCCAAATTGTTCTCAGACATTTTTTTAAGAGCAGACAAGATGACTGAATGTCCGAGTGAGGAAAATTTCCTCGAAGGTTGTAATGAAAAACAGTCTAAGAATTTTGACCAAAGGTGACCAAATTTGAATATCTAGCATATTTGGGGCCATTTACAGCATACCTTTAAACAATTCTATTAAATTGGGGGGGGGGGGAACTGGACAGCCTTTCACTTTGCTATAAACTAAATGATGACTGAGATTGTTAAGGAGGGGATATTTTCTTGAACAGCAGTGACCTCAAGGATCATAATGAGACATATCTAGCTAGCTAGCTTAAAAGCTCGAGCTAATTTACAGCATCATTTTCTGTACGAGTCCATTTTTTTGGATATGTAATGATCAATACCTGCCATGGACCAGGCTAACTGGTGTACCAACTTTTGTGATGTATCAGAGTATGTAGCTGATATATAGTATATACACTGAGAGTTACTTCCATCTCATGCAGATTTGATACGATTTAATACTACATTTCTAAAACACACACACACACAAGAAAACAGAGTTATTTTGAGGGTCTTATTTTTTTATGATTTGAACTTTCAAGGCTAGATCAATAATCAGATATATATATATATATATATATATATAGTCATCTTCTCTTTTGTCTGCTTGTCAAGTCCTGCCAATCAAATTGTATCGTCCAATCAGATGTCAAGAAGAAACAAAGAGCATGTGAACCCCATATGTGCTCTTACACCCTCCCTCCGTCAGATCTGGCAACATCGAGTCCTTCCAACCCTCTGTCCCGTCACTCTCTGATATCCCTCCTGGTGAGTTATTAATTGAACTCCTACATTGTGGTCTTCCATTTACTTACATTATATATACATATACTGTTCCCTATAGCCTAATGTTATATTTTTACACATGGCTTACTTGAGCAATATTTACTGCCTAATCAGGCCTAATGTTATGAGCAGCAGGGACAATTAGAGGCACTAGATGTTGTAAATAGGATTCAAGGTCTAAAGGTGGTGTTTGGAGGATTACAGAGATGGTTAACTCTCCCTCTTCCCACCATGGGGTAAATTAATCCCTCCGCATCCCTGCGGCTTTCTGATTGTATCAAAGTGTTTGAAACTTACTATCGCTATTATCAATTTGATACGTCGTCGGGCACTTGATCGAGTGAAGCAAAAAACAGAAGGGAAAAAAAAATTAAAATTAAAAAGAGGAGTGAGAGAGAAAGAGGAGTGGTCAAAACTTTTCACAAGAAAACTTAAAAGTCGTCAAAGTTTTGTCCAATGTATAATTTTGACAGATCTTGTGAATAAAAACAGTTTTCACATTCTTTGTTTGGTGGAGAGTTCAATTGACTGAAGTAGGAACACTGTGTGAAGGAGTCAAATCCTCGTTTTTTTTCATATCGGACTGGACTGAAACTATATAAGTTTGACAAATTTTTTTTTTTATGTCATTAATACATGGAAACACAGATACCAAGCATTTTCTTAAAAACAAAAAGTGATAATTTAACTTTATATTAAATACGCCGATCAGGTGAAAGGAAGGATGCTCCTGCATGCCCAATGGTAAGCCAATATATATTTCAATTTTCTTTAAAAATGATATTAATTAATATTCAAAACAATTTATGTAAATAGTTCCAAAGATTCTTAACTTTACCAATTTATTTTGCTTTATATGTCATACTTGAATTGTACGAATAATTAATTAGTTAATTTTGCAAATTAAAAGTACCTAGATCATACAGTGTCTACCGTGCCAGCTTAATGGTATGTAATTTTACATGTCGGATTACTCTCTTCGTCCATTACTGGACAAGAGGCAAGAATTTTGCTCGGAAATTTCAAAATCTAACTTGCACCTCCTCCAAAGTGGGACACAAGTGTCTTATTAAGTATACCTTTTTGGGGATGAGGAAGTGATTTTGGAAGGAGGGAGTTACAGTCGGGGGGGGGGGGGGGGCGGGAGGAACAGGGTGGGAAGGGAGTGAGAGGAGTGGTTCCTGCCCTCTCATCGACAAGCGATTACGAGCAGTTTTGCTCTGATATATAACAACTTGATATTTGGGATATTTGTACATAAATTGGGTTCATGAGAGGAGAGCTGTGTCTGTATTGCAACACTATATAGCATTGCACTATATAGCAACTATATAGCAATTATATAGCAAATATATAGCAACACTATATAGCAACACTATATAGCAACAGTATATAGCATTGACTCATGAAGTTTAGTAACCTGTACTATTATACCGTTGCAGTGCAGTGCAGTTCATAAACATATAAAAGCAACATACCAGCATCAAATGTTTTCATAATCTTTTATTTCTGTAATAAATGTACATAACTCTGCAAATTATGATATATAGGAATATATACTAGGTGATACTGTACCTTTTAAGAATCAAATGAATTTTGAATATGATTCAAATTAATTTGCATAACATCGTCCCAATTATGATGCCCCTCGTACAACGATGAAATCATCTCACTTTCATTACTGTGACATCACATAACAATAGCAATAGGTGGTTTTCAATTGGACACTGTCACACATGCATATATTCTTATTGTTAGTTGCATTGTCTCGAACAATTAAGTAGAGTCATTGTTATTATAAGTATCATATTTTTCAGGACACTTTAATAATGATTGAGTGTACTTTTTTATGGACGGCCAAGTACACTTAACTGAAAATTATTGCAATTGCATTTATGTTTATTGTCCTTTGTTCATCAAGTAGCATATGTACTTTAAAAACATATATAGCATATTAACGTTTATTTAGTTCAAGCCATAGTCTGAAGGGGGGGGGGGGGAGGTCATTAAAGAATATAATACATAATTTATTGGATCACCAAACCAATCATTTCCTCCATTTTTTTATTTTTATGTTTCTTTATTTATTTGTTTATGTATTAAGTCAGGAATTTAACTTTAAGTGTGATCTCATGATGACCTCATAGCTGATATGTCATTCCGCATGCATAATTAAGCAGACGTTTATCCTTTAGCCACCATGGCGGTTTCCAGTCCTTTTTGCATTAATCAAGCTTGGGACCATGATTCATCCCACTGTGACACCCATGTTTGTTTTTTTGTTTTGTCATCAAATCAAAAGTGAATGCTTTCATTCAGTTTTAACAATAGCTATAGCTTACAATGTGGATATCACTACATAGGTCCTTTACAATAGAACATTCAACTTCATTGTCAATCTCCTCCTCCCCATGGCCAGGTACAACCTGTCCTATCCCCTCCCCTCCCCACCCCTCCCTCTGCTCCCCTCACCCTCCTCTCCCCCTCCCCTCACTCTCCCCTCCCCCTCCCCTCCTCATAGGTGTGTGGATATACATCTCTTGATGTACAGAGACCAGTTTTGAAATGGTTATAAATTGATCGAGCTCGTAAGATCTCAAGCTCAGTTTCAGTATCAATTAAGTTTATAGTCGTTAAATTGAAAATCCATCCACTAATTACTCTTTTTAAAAATGTTTATTGTAGTTAATTACTCAGGTGTTCTATATAACGTTACTTGAAAACATAAATGTCACATATTTAAGACTTCTAATTAAGGATTACTATTATCGACAAAATTATAAAGCAATTATATAATATTTAAAGCTGTATATTGACTATTCATGAATGAGATTTGTATGCGTATGATCGAGAATGATGGTGGTTAAAACATCAACCTTTTACGCCTATATAGAACAGACTTTATCACGGTGATATCTGATTTTCCTTGCAAGGTATTTCCATACTGAATAAATCATTCATGCCAGAAACTGGACAGAACTACCTTAAGCTCTCTGGAAGTCTGTGGTACCAACCAAAGTCAACAAGTAGTTGTAGATTTGAGCTCATCCTGATTAGGCTCAGTGGCGGAGCGTCCATACAGTCAGGTGGGGCGGATGCCCCCCCCCCCTGACGGACTCAAATGGACTGCTGGCGCCCTTTTCAGCTCTTTAACACTTTTTACTTATTCTAGATTATTGACTTTTTTATTGCGCTCTCATCTACCTATTGACATTTGTCACATTTTGTTGGTGTAATTTGGCGATGACACCCATTTGTTCTTCGTTTATCTGCAAATTAGCCAGGCCCGGAAAGGGTCATTTCGGCGATCTAGGGAGTATCTTTACTCAAAAATTTTCTGTAAGCTACGCGCCAACCAGTGGTGGCGCTCCGCTTAGATAGTGTCAAAAGCGCCCCTACAGACCATTCTCGCCCCTCCTGACCAATACCCCTAGCTCCGCCACTGATTAGGCTTTAAAGAGGATTAAACAGGATGAAGTATATCATAAATCCATCCCCCTCTCACCCCCCCCCCTTCCCTCTCAGTTTTGTAACTGATATTTTGTGCAGTAAAAGGTACAAGGGATCTTTGCATTATTTAAAATAAGGAGGAATTTGGAATATGTTTTTTTTTGTACAAAACTCAAGTGATCGTTCGGTATGACTTACAACGGGTTCAAAATAAGGATTGTGTAAGGAAACATCACAACTAGCATTCTCAACTTTTCTCGAAAAATTCACACTTTTATTCCCCGGTGAAAAGTTTTTGCTCGTTTTAGAAAGCGGTAGTAATACGCAGCTTTAAATAACCCAGCATAAAAATTATCATTTTTGTGTGTGTTTTTTTTTTTTGTAAAATCTATTAACCTACCGTAATTTCTTTTGCAAACTGTTTTAACGGTAGCGATTTCTTACAAGCAAGAATAATATTTTGAAAGTGAAAATGAAAAACCACTCTTTCCCTCCTCCCCCTCTTAAAAGAAATCTCTGAAGAGGTTTCTGCCGAGATAAACGAAAGGAGATGATTTTATGGCCCTCCTCCCAAAGCACTCCAACATTTTATGGCCTACCGTTAGCTTAAGACGATGGAGTAAGTTAAGGGTTCTTACTTCTCCGTCAGATGTATCTATGCTCCTTAGCCACTCGGTTTGAAAGGATTTATTTCTATGCTACTCGAAGAAGAGAAAGGAATGCACCACGAGGGGCAATTTCAGAAGAGTGTCTTTGGCAAGTTCAAGGAAGCAACCGATTCGTTTTATGTTCCCCGTCCTTTGTACGTCGGTTTCACTATTCGTTTTTCCGCATTCAGGTTCAAAGAATATCTGGTGATGTTTGTGATCCTCATCGACTTTAGTTTCAAGATTAGTTTTAGCTCCATTGATGGTCTGGATTTATATTGACTTGCTGCTCGTATCGAAAGGCTCATAAAAACATTTCACCCTTTGTAAGATGTCTTTTGTGAGGGAGTTATTTACCTCAAAAATGAGAGGCTCTATAGACCTCATTTGTCATCAAACACTTAGGCCTAAATATCCTCAAATGTAAGTACCACTTCTATATTTCAACTTTCATTTTTGAGATAAAGAGGTTGGAGGGCGGGGGTCAGGGAGGAGGGGGGGAGAAACGATATATCCTGCTTTCATGATTGGGTCAGTGTGTTTCGTTGCGTTTGGTTTGTTGGTTTTTCACAACATGTGTAACATATACATATATATATATGTTTATATATATATATGTACAGAGTCTAAATATAAAATGAATGCATATACAAACATGGTGTGGAGGGAGTAAAACTAAGACCCTTGAGGGCTTGTCGAGAGCTATGCTCCCTGAAAGTAACACAGACAGAAGAAAGACAATAGACATTATTAAATTAAATTAGAAGCACCAGTTACAAGAACCCATCCCAGAGGTGAAGAACAATTGATGAGCCATGTATTGGCAACTGAAACATTAGAATAATAAAACATGTACAAGGTTATTACAATGTAAACAGTGATGCTAGATATTACTTAATAATGGAAAGAAATCTTTTTTGTTCAATCCAATGGGAGACACATCATGTTTCTGGGATTCCTTTACACAAGTGTATAATGTCTTCTTTTTTTTTTTCATTCTCTACAGCCAAAACTGAGATTTCTGGAAAATTAACTGAAAATTTAAAAAATATTTTAAAAAAATCTGCCTATGTGCACACAAAGAATGTGTGGGGTGTGCTGAGCGAAAAGAGCAAAACATAGCCCTGGCCAATTTTGCATGACTTTAATAGGCTAGCTACATGGCTATCATCTAGTTTTTTTTGTTTTTTTTTTAATATGCTAACAGTATGAAATTACTTTTCAGATATATGACAGGTAAACTATGTAATCTTGTCATAAAGGAAATGAACTTTTAAAAAGGTCCGTGGGGAGTCTCCCTGTTGAAGCAAATGGCAACTATGAAGTTTGGACTGAAACTGGCTGGCTGTCCTATGCATAGCGATGATAATCCAGTGTCACATCAAACTAGTAGAAACAAAGTTAGACAAGAAGTGATTGGTGGTTTTATACATCCTTTCTTAGGATGGCATCTTGATGGGTGTAAGATAGCATCAAGGGGGTCTCTTGAGGCGGGCTGTGGTGGTACACTCTATATTTCACCCACCATCTCTTTAAATGCTCCCTAATATAGATACCCTCAATTGGATTCTCCTTAAGAGAGTTGCAGCTTGGAGGGAGGTAACTTGTTGTGATCTCAGATTCTATACAATTTTTTTAATTGTATCATTCTTGAAATAGTGAGTTCTGTTTTGAAGTTCAACTACAAAATTAGAAGTCTGTTTGGTTAAGGTTAACCCACAGTCACCATAGGACATTTAGTGGCATAGCAGAATTAGAGGGGCATTTGGGGGTGGCCATTTGGGGGTGAGAGAGGGGGGTAATGCAAGCTGGCACCAGAGGTAAAGAAGGCGAAGCCAAGTTGGTGTGGGGGGGGGAGGGGCACACCATACAGAGGATATAGGGGATCAGGAAAAGCCCTGTGCTACTTTGTGGTTTCTACCCTTTCCCGAACTTACATCAGCTTCAATTCAGCAGAATTTTTAAGGTATAGATGTGAGGTAACTTAAGGCCAGTACAAGTCAAAGAGTTGTATATCTTCCTGCTTCAATTGTGGGAAGGCACCAAACATTTTGGTGGATGGGGTAGGGGGGGGGGGAGGGACACATGTGCCTATATGATGCAACCATTTCAGATTGTTAAAACTCTAAATACTTTTCAACAGAGGTTCTTGAATGAGGATCCATCCAGTGACTAGTTGAGTTTAATATGCAGAGATGAGATGGACAGAATATCGTCTCCTCCGATAGATAGGGCCGACTGCTGCTAACTTTTTTATCTTTCTGTGAAGGGATAACCATGGGAAGAGATAGGTGGGGAAGGAGAGAGAGAGGGGGAGGGGAGAGATGGGGAGGGGAGTGGGTCATGGGAAAGCTCTGATGCAGATTCAATGTAATCAAATATTCTTAAATTCGGAGAACAGAAGAGACTCCTTTGAATTTCATATCTTGTCGGGATCTGTTTATTTTCCTCGGAAAAAATTTTCGGCCTAAGTGAGAGGTTCAATTCAGCAGGTTTGACAGGCAAAGCTTCTTTATCTGATTATCAGCTGATGGAATGACAATTATTTTGGTTAACTGGTTTGATGACACCACAGAAGTGTCAGTTCCTATGACCTTTGACCCTTGGGAATACAAATCAGGCAAGCTCTCCCCCCCCCCCCAACTCATCTTTGTTTTCTAACAGGAAGAATATACAAGAAAATGATATTATAGTGTAGAATAACTTCCTTCACTGATTAACTTGATTGGATTGGTTTTAACAGGCCACTTGGGATATCTGGTTGACATCTTTCAATGTTGATACCTTCAGGAACTAGCGATTTAATTGGCTATAGACAAGGGACTACCATTCAGGACCTGGCTACTTTCAAAAGGGGTCTTTTTTTTTTTATAATCGTCAGTTTACCCTCTGTCGTTTGTCTAACAAAATATCATATATATTTGTAAACCAAAATGACTGCCCCAGTACCAGGAAAGGTTTGGGCTAATATTTGATGGAAAAAACTGAACAAATTTAATCTTCTTCCTTATTTGGTGTAACTTTCAAATATGCAATGTGACCTTTCTGTAAATTTGTGTCCAGCTTTTTGCAGACACTGATGGGCCTTCGTCAAGCTTCATACTTAGATACTGTGAAGAATTGTTGTTGCCGTGTGACCCACTAAATATATAGCTCCAACCAGTGGTGGGATTGAAGGGGGATTAAAGGGGAGCAAGGGGGAGCATTTCCTTCCCCCTCCCCCGACTTTTTCCCAGATCTTGCATTGCCACATATGAGAGAGTCAATGGGTGGGTGCATTCCAGCCCTTTTATTAACAGTAAAATTGAAATTTTTTTACTTTTTATGTCGCATTAATGAATCCGGCGACACTTTTATGCAGATGGCATAATTACGTTTTCAAATATGTACAGTACTGGGAAATAACATATAATTATTTCACCATATAACATCTAGGGACTTCATAAAATCCATCCCTCCTCTTTGCCCCCCCAGGTTTGTTCCCCCCCTTCCCACCCACTCTCAGACATCAAATCCTGCCCCTGGCTCCAACATTGATACAAACGTAATCGTTCCCAATTTACAGTGATGAACGTTGTTGAATCGAGGCTGAGACTGCAGATTATAAAACCCATACGGTAATCGTGAACAGATCAAAGTCGATCGGTGTGTGATCGGCTGTACGGCTGTAACCCTCCTGGAGTTCGCTATATACAAATGTTCTTGATATTGCCCCCGATTCTCTACACAACCAGACATTCATCCATGCTCTGTAATCTATTTATTACATTGTAGGTTGCATATTACCATATAGATGATGGTTTACATCAAATTGAAATTAGTATCGCACAGAGACCGCGTTAACTAGTATTGAGTCAGTTATTTCTCAGCCAAGAGATACCGATCGTTGGTAAAAACCGTACGTAGCGACATCTTCGATATGATTGATACAGGCCCAGGATAGAAAAAAAAAGTGGAATTTTGTTTGGTCAAAGAACCGAGTATCACATGCTGGCCCCCCCCTCTCTATCCACTGTCACGTGACATGGCGGTTGTGGCGTAATCCTAATTATTACATGACATGTCACTCGGTGTTATTACGTATCCATTACCATCCCACCTCCGATAATCGAGATGATGTCCTCCCCCAAGCCTGACAAGTAGTAAGGGAGATGGATTCTTTTTAGTCGAGGAGCAAACTTAACAGCAGTTTCTTTTTTGTCGGTCGCATCTTCTATGGGGACACCAATTACTGTCATCATACCCACAAGGTCACATGGACAGCACTCTCCCCCCAAGTTTGCCTAGGTCAAAGGTCAAGATCACATGGTAGATTGATAAGTATTTTGATGGAAGGAAGCTACAGGAGGATGTAACTCTAGTCCCCTCTGGGAGAATGTTGCCTTTTTTTTTTGGAGTTATCTGTCAGTATGTAGTATAGAGTGTCACACTATGAGAATCCAATCCATCAGTATCAACAGAAGAACTCATAAGTGACACTTGTTATTACCAATGCAGTGACAAACATCACCAGGAACCTATACCACCACAAGATTTGATGATCCTCATCCTCAGATTTTAACTTTCTTTATTCTCGTTTTTGCAGTTCTAGCTTATGCATCCCCCCCAACCCCACCCCTGCCCCCTTTTTCATAACTGTACATTTCTTTTTCTTTCTTCTTTATAATAAATAATTGAAAAATCTGTGTCGGAAGTTAGCCGACACACATAAGAAAGGAAAGCAAAGGACATAGCCGTTCACCACTTTTTTCTCTTTTTTTTTGGTACAAAAAAAAAATATTCACCAGATTTTTTCCATAAATTTTCAAATCAGTCCTCAGCAAATCCTGTATTTTTTATTTTCCTTTCTTTTCTTATTCATGATTTTTTTTTTTTTTCTTTTTTTCTTTTTTTTCTTTTCATATGTACCTTGATTTCATTCACTGTGAAAGTACATTCTCTCAAAGTCAAAAAGAATATTAGAACAAAAGGAGTTAATAAGTTCCCAACAAGTGTTTGTTTCCACAAAGCATCAAATATGCCCTTGTTATCAATTAATACGCGGTTAATTGGCGTAAGTGACTTTCCCTTTGTTTTAGTAGGGCACTCAGCATGGACAGTCATATTATCTCACTAAGAAGCAATCGGGGATGATTGTTGTATCAAATTTTGCCATTGTCAGTCAAGTTAATGAATGTTCCGGTAATAGCACTTAAAAACCAAAATGATAAATTTGTTATACATGAGAGAGGTGTGAAGGGTGACACTGTACACTTTGTGGAGATCAAATCAAACTGAATCACTCTCATGATTTCGAACCAATCTAACTTCCAGAAAACTCTTTTTTTATTGTTGAAAGTTTCCGGAGAAACTTCTCATCGGTTCCAAACAGAATGGAAAATTATGGCCAAAAAACACTTGAGGAAACAAGTCCTCACTTCTTCTCCTTCTTCCTTTGTTGTTTTAGTCTGTGTCCCATAGTTTGGAAAGATGGCTATTTCCTATTCAAAACTGAGAGTATTCACGATGCAACATTTTTGATAAAAACACAAAAATCATCTGTAATTGCTAAAAGTATAGTCCTTGTCTAAAGTTGTGGTAGATTAACTAAACGGCTGCTTTGAGTCTATACACGTACCTACTCCCATGTCTACCCATGCATTCACACCAGAGTGGTTTTAGATATCGAATAGAAAGGTGAAATCTCATATGTTGCTTTTAGGTTGCAGAGGGGTCTGGGGAAGGGTTAGGGTTAGAGGAGGGGTGAACTACGTGTAGAAAGCATAACATCGGTCAGTGGCTCACGGTGGTGGAGCCAAAGAGAGAATAATCGTTGCTCTCTGATGCTTTGGCGACCGTTAGAGGAAACATTGAATACTTCATTAAAGTGAAAAAAAAAAAATCAAGTTTATTTCTGTTACCACAAAAAATCGATGAATTAAATGACCTTACAATCAATTGTTTCGAGGGATCGGTCGATGATATTATATCAATAGCTTCAAGATTATGTGTTTATAATCAAGTCCTGCATAGGTTCGGCGATGATGAAATCCATCCTGGGTTAGACACCACTTACTAGGGGGAACATCTCTGCATCAAACACTGGAGGAATCCAAACTATTGACAGCCCCTCTGGAAATGACAAACACCGGATGCAAAATCACGAGGAGCTCCCTAGACTGAGACCAAAGAATAAATTGTCTTCTTTCATCCATGGAGGATGATGATCCTCTCAAGAATCACAGAATGTCAAAACAGTGGGGGTTATAACAGCAACTGTGTTGGCTTCTAATTGTAGCATGCTAGGACATCCTACAAAGGACTCTATGGAATAATATGGGTAGTTGTTGGTTGGGAGAAGAGTTTGAAGCATTGGGGGCAGGATTGGATGGGACCGGGAGAATGGTTGGGGGCGGGAGGGGGCCGGGAGGGAGGGATCGGAGTACAATGAATGAGCACTGTCCCTGACCAAACAGACAGTTTGAAAAGACACTAGTTAACAGAGCTAGACATCAAAGTCGGTGAAGTTTAACAAAAAGTTTAAAATACCAGATATACTGTAAACCAGAAACGCAGATCAGAACTGAAGTAAAGAAAGAACATTTTGAATTCTAGCTGAGCTTCTGTTTATGCCAGTGTTTACTGGAAAAGGGGAGGGGGAGGAGAAGGGAAGGGATGGGAAAAGAAGGGAAGGGGAGGTGGAAGAGGATGCAGTAAATTAAGACTATACTTGTAATCACTGGAATTGTTTATGAATTGAAATGTTGCTTTGACATTCCCTTTCCCGCCCCTTCACTCACACTTGCTCAAAGTACATTTGATATCATTAACATGGTTTGGATACAGAGAAAAAACAAAAACAGAAAAAACTTTTTTCTTGCCAAGCAAACGTGCACACAGTTAAGACGGGTTGCATTAATCTCAGTTCAAAATGGAATTAGAGCCACTTTAAGAGATATTTTGTCGTAGAATCTTTGCAACTTTCTTTCGGTTAAGCTGGAATCTTTGTCACAAACAAAGATATCAAGTTTACTTTACAAAGGGGGTT
>KN883162.1:81502-100069 GCA_000934455.1 Apostichopus parvimensis | reverse complement strand
TGCCATTGTCAGTCAAGTTAATGAATGTTCCGGTAATAGCACTTAAAAACCAAAATGATAAATTTGTTATACATGAGAGAGGTGTGAAGTTGACACTGTACACTTTGCGGAGATCAAATCAAACTGAGCCACTCTCATGCTTTCGAACCAATCTAACTTCCAGCAGACTCTTTTTTGTTGTTGAAAGTTTCTGGAGAAACTTCTCATGGGTCCCAAACCGAATGGAAAATTATGACCAAAAAACACTTGAGGAAACAAGTCCTCACTTCTTCTCCTTCTTCCTTTGTTGTTTTAGTCTGTGTCCAATAGTTTGGAAAGATGGCTATTCCCTATTCAAAACTGAGTATTCACAATGCAATATTTTTGATAAAAACACAAAAATGATCTGTAATCGCTAAAGTATAGTCCTTGTCTAAAGTTGTGGTAGATTAACTAAACGGCTGCGTTGAGTCTAAACACGTACTTCAGATATACCTACTCCCAGGTTTCCCCATGCATTCCTACCAGAGTGTTTTTAGATATCGAATAGAATGGTAAAATCTCATATGTTGCTTTTAGGTTGCAGAGGGGTCTGGGGAAGGGTTAGAGGAGGGTTAGGGTAGGAGGAGGGGTAAACTATGTGTAGAAAGCATAGCATATGTCAGTGGCTCATGCTTTGGCGACCATTAGAGGAAACATTAAGTTCATTAACGTGAAAAAAGAAATCAAGTTTATTTCTGTTTCCACAACAAAAATCGATGAATTAAATGACCTTACAAACGATTGTTTCGAGGGATTGGTCGACGATAATTTATCAATAGCTTGAAGATTATGTGTATATAATTTAGTCCTGGGTAGGTTTGACGTGGATGAAATCCATCCTGAGTTAGACACCACTTACTAGGGGGAACATCTCTTCATCAAACACTGGAGGAATCCAAACTATTGACAGCCCCTCTGGAAATGACAAACACCGGATGCATAATCACAAGGAGCTCCCTAGACTGAGACCAAAGAATAAATTGTGTCTTCTTTCATCCATTGAAGACCATATGATGATCCTCTCAAGAATCACAGAATGTCAAAACAGTGGGGGTTATAACAGCAACTGTGTTGGCTTCTAATTGTGGTATGCTAGGAAATCCTAACATGACTCTACGGAATAGTATGGGTAGTTGTTGGTTGGGAGAAGAGTTTGAAGTATGAGGGGGGGGGGGGGAAGGATTGGAGAACAATGAATGAGCAGTATCCCTGACCAAACAGACAGTTTGAAAAGACACTAGTTAACAGAGCTAGACATCAAATTCGGTGAAGTTTAACAAAAAGTTTAAAATACCAGATATACTGTAAACTAGAAACGGAGATAAGGACTGACATAAAGAAAGAACATTTTGAATTCTAGCTGAGCTTCTGTTTATGCCAGTGTTTACTGGGAAAGGTGAGGGGGAGGAGAAGGGAAGGGATGGGAAAGGAAGGGAAGGGAAGGGGAGGGGAAGAGGATGCAGTCAATTAAGACTGTACCTCTAATCACTGGAATTGTTTATGAATTGAAATGTTGCTTTGACATTCCCTTTCCCGCCCCTTCACTCACACTTCCTCAAAGTAAATTTGATATCATTAACATGGTTTAGATACAGATAAAAAAGCAAAAACCAGAAAAACAGTCTCTTACTTTTCTTTCTTGCCAAACAAACGTGCACAGGTAGCATTAGTCTCAGTTCAATATGGAATTAGAGCCTCGTTAAGAGATATTTTGTCGTAGAATCTTTGCAACTTTCTTTCGGTTAATCTGGAATCTTTGTCACAAACAAAGATATCAAGTTTACTTTACAAAGGGGGGGGGGATAGCTTCCTTGGACGAGGGAATATACATATAAGTCAAAAGCTACCAGCATAGAATGAGAAACTTCGTAAATCGCCTACGGTTATTCCTGTTCGTTTCAAATCGTCATCTATCCAATAACATCCCTCTCTGTAATCCTTCTGGTAAAAGTCTTCTGACCCCGAAGTAATTACGCCAAATCTTTCTTCAATTTGCGGGTAAAAATATCCCCTCCGACGACAAAGAAAAGGCAGAATTCGACGACAAAAAAAATAGAAAAAAAGAAGCAATATCGAGCACAAACATGATCCTCTGCTTACTTGTTTGTCACGATTCTCCATATTTTTCTTCTGGTTCTTCTTGTCAATGGAAACAGGATGAGAAACCGAATTTTTTCTTTTTAATAGCTGTTTTTAACCGGAAGATGCAACTATGTTTTATCACCGCGTTTGTAACCGAATACCGCCCCCCGAATGTCACTTGCCCCCGAGCGATTAATTTTTCATGATGACCCCTTATTGTTCGTTGGAAAAGCCGCTAATCCTCTTATAAAGATGCCATTGACACTCGAAAAAAGATCTTAGCTTCGACGTGTATTGTTAAAAATGCTTAGCTTTTCAGCTGGTAATATTTCCCCACTATACAGTTTCACATCTTTTCAAGCGGACACTGCCAAAAATGTTCCTTTGGCCCAGAGGATTTTCTCTCTTTCCTTTTGACAATAAGGGAATTGTCTCCAATTCACACATTAGAGAGTTTGGATGTTGTTTACGTTACTTACATTTCCCATTTTCCGGGGGGGGGGGGAGAGGTTGGGAGGGCATTAAAAGTCCTGAGGGCTGAAGAGAGGTACTTTGGTTAATAAGTATCCATGGACAAAAACAACTTCTTAAACTTTCGAATCTGAATGAGGGAAAACCTGCCCTGTCATCTCTCTTAAGTCGATGTATAACAAAATCCAAGATGTCCCGTGGGTTTTCTCCTCTCTACCTCCTTCCCCACCCACCCCCCTCTCACTTCTCCAGGGGTGACTCTAATGTTTAGATGTTAAATGTGATAATTTAACAGTTTCGTAGATGGTATTAAAGAAAGGAAAAAAAATCAAGAATATGTAATCGACTAAATTTGCATATATTAAGTATACTATGTGTATTAAGTAAATTAAGTGTATCAAGTAATTTACTTGCAATGAAAACAAAACAACCAGTCCTCTGTTTTCATTCTCCTCTCCTCATGTCTATGTAGACGTCTGCTCAAACTCGACCCTTCCCCAAAAATAATAATTGTCCAGCTCACAATATAGTAATTCTTACTTAAAGTTTGAGCCTGTTCGGTTTTTTCTTGCTTTCCTTCCTGTCGTTTTTAACGCGCATGCGAACAGTCATCGAGTCCAACGGATCTTAATACTCTCGAAAACTGATCGTTTACAGTTTATATAAAACCGTACAACCCACCCCTACTTTTATCTTTTACACTTTACCACGGAACTTCAAAAACAACTCCCTTCTTCAACCAGTTTTTGACTTTGCCAATATTCTTAATCCAGCAGCTGAGGCACAAACAGATTTCATTTCCATATTAAAAAAAAAAAAAAAAAACTTAGCTATTACAAATCGAGCTGGAAAACTGCTGGTATGTCAATACAACCTTGAGTTCTAACTGATTGGTTGAAAATAAGTCTGACCACAAAGGGAAGCCAATAAACACAGAAATCTCTCCACTTATTCATTCAACAAATTGTTAAATCTTTTCTTCTTTTCAAAAACCCTCAGCCAAGTATTGGTCTGTCTTGATCATCCACAATTTCAGAGTTTGGTCTCAGTCCAGTATTATTGTATAGTTTGTGGTTTTCCGACTTTTATTCCCCAAACTTGGCATCGTTTTGTCATATCACACTCAATTGCCTATACAAGGTTTGATTCAAAACCTGGAGAGAAATTAATAAATATAGCTTGGTGAAATGGACATCCTCCAATGCCCCCCCTTCCCCCCTCCCCCAATCCTCTTTGCTATGACTAAATAATTCTTGTGCTTTTGGCAATATATATGAGCCATTGTTCAATATTCTTCTCATGTTAATGGCAAGATAAAATAAAACGGGGAAATCTCTAGTTTTAACACTCATGATTTTAACCTTCAATTATAGGTACATTAAAAAACATTTTTTTTATATTTTTTTTCCCATCCAGTTTTGACGTGTGTGTTTCATTCAAAGACACAATGTGACTGTCCCCTTAACCTGATTCTTATCCACGCCTAAAAATGAGAAATTGACTTGTTCGAGAGCTAATACTAATAGTGACGAACAAACAGATGTAAAACACACTGCACACAACATACCGTCTTGTTCGAAGGACACCAAACCACTGAATCAGAATTAGGGGGGAAAAATTCAATAGCCGTGTTTGCTTATAAAGTTCACCCGACTTTTCCTAGGTTTAAATACTTTTCCATCCTTTCTCGACCAAGTTTTCTTCTTCTTCTTCTTCTTTTTCTTTGATATTTTGGTTTCATCGATACTTTGGGATTTCTTTTTGAAACGACCAAAAAAAAACAGAGAGAAAGAAGGAGACAAAAAAAAGAAAAAGAAAGGATATGAAATGAGAGGGATGTTTGTTGGGAAGTAAGGATGAAGATGATGGCAAATGAAGATCACAATGAGATTGAGAGGCGGTGAATGCCTCGGGCAATCTCCTCGTTACTTATGACCCAATTATTACGTACCATTTGATACTTCGCCGTTTACCTTTAGATACGAATGCACTTTTCTTATCTTTCTTTCTTTCGCTGGCAAGCATGCAAGTCTCTTTTTTTCATTTTGAGTAATTTCGGGGAGGTTTTTTTTTTTTTGGCTGCGGAGAGTTGGGAAACGTGACCCGACTCTGTTGTCTTTAAAATTTCACAAAGTTTGAACAGCAAAAGTGGGTTTTTGAAAAAAAAAGGATAAAGGCAAAAGGTGAGGCAATTAAACCGATATTAAAAACCAGAGACCCGTCGCAGTAAGATTGGCTGCCCGGACCGGATATGAAGTAAATTGAGAGATAGCTCAAAGATTAGTTAAATTGTCAGCTTGCTTGATTTCGGATGATGTCAATATTTTTGATGTTATTTCTCTTGCTTTTCTTTGTTGATGTGGAAGAAAACTCTTCATAAAAGACTTTTCTTCTATTCGTGTCAAAGTTTTGTTTAACACCAATGAAGGAGAGATTGTCTACAAATTGCTGAAATTTTAACCTAATTAAAAGGATGTGTTTGCCATGATAGATCAATCACAAGATCATTCTAAATCATAGAGAGATTATCACCAGGGAGGATTATTGGTGTAGTCAACTGTTGGCTTTTGAAGTTTGCAGATCTCTGTCAAAATCATGTGACATTTTCAAATCATCTATGCCCCCCCTGCCACTTATCCCTCTCTTTATACCCACTCTTAGCCCCATCCCCCACAATCTCTTAATATATAAATAAGAGATGTACATAGTTAAAGCAGCTTTTTGAGTTTGGTTGGGATTTTTTTTTCAGATTGCAATTAACCGCCAAACTGGGATATCCTTTCAAATGTTGTTTTACATGGAATGAATGTATAACTGAGTG
Source organism: Apostichopus parvimensis (assembly GCA_000934455.1). NCBI lineage: Eukaryota > Metazoa > Echinodermata > Holothuroidea > Aspidochirotida > Stichopodidae > Apostichopus > Apostichopus parvimensis. The sequence goes on along the minus strand of KN883162.1, from coordinate 94,674 downwards.
ATTAACTCCTAGGCCTAGGTCTTTCCAAACCACCATCCACCTGTGGCTATGCTAAAACTTTCTCCCTCCTCATTGCCCCCCCCCCCACCACTTCCTGATTGCCAATTTCAGATTCTGTTAATTAGCTCATGACCAAACAATGTTTTAAACAATCTCAGAGCATTTGTTGACTATAACATTGACCCTTCAGACTAAATCTTTATCAGACTCCTAGGGGTGTAGCTATTTTTTATTTAGGGGACCCAAAGCTTACCATGGTGGACAGGCAGAACTTCTTCTTTTTTTTTATTAAAAGAAGTTTTCTCTGACCATTTTCTAAAATTTTTATGGGGAGATTTTTTATGGGGTGGGGGGGGGTAGGAGACATATTGAGGGGGATGCATAGGCCTCCCAGACTCTCACCCCCCCCCGCCCCTGTGGCTATAATGCCATTGCTTTCTCTCTCTTCATCTTAGCACATCCCGATCCCAATCAGGATATAATGCTGGTGACAACTACTTGCCAATTGCAGCTTCTGTTAATTAGCTCATAACCAAAAAACTGTAACAATCTCCGGGAGTTTATTGACCTTTAACGTTGACCCTTCGGACTTAAAGTATTGCCTTAAGTTGATGACATTTAATACTTAGCACTTACAAAGTCAAGTACCTGGTCAAATTTAATTCAATTCAGAGATTTCATTAATGCCAACAGAAATAAACACTCGATAAACAAGTCGGATGAAAAGGTATACCCCCTTAGATTAATCTGCTTAATCTAAACCAAACACCTCATCAAACTTTCCCTTCTGTCATAGAAAAGATTTTAATTTTTCAAAACTTCATTGGATTCACTTTAACAATGGTAATTAATCTCTCTTTCTACAGTTTTATTGACCGTCATCGACAGACGAATAAAAAAGAAAAGAAAGTGCATTGTTCTTTTCGAAATCACTTGCACCTTATATGACCCGGATCCAACTTTTACACCCCCTTTCATTCCCCTTAATCCTGTCAGGGCAGTATCCTCCTCTCACCTGTATTAAGAAGGTACAATTTTACCTTTTTTTCCCACTTTTGTCTTTACCAACAACCAAAGATTCCTTTTACAAGTTTTGACACCTTTTTCCATCCAAGCTTTTTTCTTTCCTTACAATGCAACCCTCCTTCCCTTCCAACTGTTCTTGTTATTTCGTCTGACTTTTTTTTTTTTGTCTTTCTTATTCTTTATCTTTATTTTTTTTTTGAGTGAGGTCTAAGTAGGCAAGGTCACAAACTGGTTATTCTTATCTTTGTAAAGAAAAGAGATACACACTCGAGTCTTCACTGACGCTATCAATAGAGGGCTTTCTTCCCCTATTGTGTTAATTCCCTGCATCAACATTAGAAGAGGGGGGGGAGGGGGAGGAGGATAAGAGCCTGTGCAGATATGAAAGGGGGGTATATGAGAGAATGAGAGATAAACAATGCAAGAGGCTAGGCTATGATTGTTTAAAGTAGTGCGTGTCATTGAGAATGTGTGTATACATTCATGTGCAGTTTAAGCAACATACGTGCATAAAAGTAACTGTTGTAGTCAATGAGATTTCAAAGATGTATTATTTTATTAAAGCAGTGTATAACAAAGGTAGCTGTAGTAAATTTATACCCTCGTATCGTTAAAATACTACAAATATATGTAACAGATCTGAGAATGGTCGGCTTCGTGGGAAAGGTCATAACATTTTCTCGTGCGGCAAGAATCTTAACTTCAATTTAATTAAGCAGCATGTTGTAGAATTAAGTGATATAAAATAATGCTTTGCGAATATTTTTTGGTTATTCCGACTTGCACGTAACATTTCAGGAAAGTGTTTCCTAATTAGGACTAATTAACAACTTTTATTTCTTTAATTTAATTTTTAGCATTATAAAGCATATTCACTGAAGTTTAACTTTCATTTTGTGTTTTACCTGCTCACTAGACAAACCCCAGCCACATATGTCACACATTGCTAAACATACTAGTATTTAAATTAGCTGATGACATTTTGGTCTTTAGTTTTACCAAACCTATAGCAATTATTTCTCAAAGTTACATTATAATTGATCAGAAAATTAAAACAACCTCAGTTTTTTGGGGGAAGGGGGGGGTCCACTAAAAGGAAAGATAATTGAGCAAATAACTGTGACTTCCTTGTGTTTCTCAATATTTCTTTACACCTGAACATTTTTGTCCTAATTAAAGTTTGTATTCATCGCATGAAATTATGAAAGTTTGACATTTAAAAAAAAAAAAAAAAAAAAAAAATTCATTCTTTTGACATGAAGCTTTACTAGTCATGTAAAATGAAATACATATTCATGAGCGATCATAGTGTCAGATTTCTTTAAAAAAAAAAATTAAAAAAAATTGACCAAGAGCTATATAGATGACTCCTGAAAACCCTGCTTTCAAGCCCCCCCCCCCCTTCAAGACACTATATACAGTCATGTCAAATGAAATACATATTCATGAGCGATCGTAGTGTCAAATATCATTTAAAAAAAAACTTTAAAAAATTGACCAAGAGCTAGATTTCTCCTGAAAACCCTGCTTTCAAGCCCTCCTTCAAGACAGTACTATATACTGCTTAAAGTAAACAGCTGATCAATAAAGCAGTAGTAAGCAAGAGTCATGAGGTCCTGTCTGAGGTCATTTAGCATCAATAACCTTTCATTGAATCTCTAAATCCATTAGATGTAAACTTACCACCTTAAAATCCCCTCACAAGGACAGAGACCACTGCCTAGTCCTTTATGTCGGACCCAGGCAGGCATTGTTCCCAGGTATCTTTCTTTAATTGGCTATGTCCCACCCCTTGTTATACTCCATGCAGTTTTAAAAAGAACTCCCTTGTATTGTGGAGATTATATAGTTACTTTATAGAACTTTTTACTTCTTTAAAGATCTCTTTACCAAATTTTGTCAATTAATTGTCAAAGAATAACCTTGCCATCCCTTCCTCCACCTTGTGTGTCAAGATCCTGCTTTCTTTTTTTTACCCTCTTTATTCTTTTTCCTTTTTTTTTTTCTTTCTTCTTTTCTCTCTCCTTTTCTTTTTTTTCCACCCCTTGTTCTTTGAAGGAGGTATATAGGAGGGAGGGCGGTCAACAAAAGTGGCAGGTATATTGTTCGAAAGTTCTTTTGGACAATGGAACCCTTTTCACAGCTAATTAGTCAAATACATGATAACAAATCAATTTCAAATGCCTTCTTATTTCATTCTATGAATAAACAGGACTTCAATAGACCCCCGTTATCTTCTCGAAAGAGTTTTCTTAAGGATTCTCTTCTTGTTTTAACTGTAACCTTGAAAATCGGGCCGAAGGATTCTTCTCCCCCATCCGTCCGTTCGTCCGTCAGTGGTCCGTCTGTCCTCCCAGGTTGAAAGGAGAAATGTAGAATTAAAGCTCAATATGTTTTTTTTCCTTTCTTTATTTCCTTCTTTTTTTTTTCTCTTTTTCCTTTCTTTCTTTCCCTCGTCTCCCTCTTGGCTGTGCCTGCCAGGTATAAGTCACCACCACTGGAGTGAAAATTTTTTTGGATTTTTTTTTTTTTCTCTTCTCTTTCTTTCTTTTTTTGTGACAATTAAAGACAGAATCAATGAGTTAAAGAAAACTTCCTTCCTTGCTTGCTTGCTGGTGTGAGTGTGTTTGTAATGTGGTGACTGGATGATTGTACTAACCACAATCTGAAGGACTGAGTGTGGTGTGTGCATGTGTGTGTGTAATACTCCGACTGTCAGCTAACACAAGGTCAAAGCTACACAAACTGTCGTGGTGGAGTGTGTGTTGTCGAGCATTAGATGTTGATCTTGACAAGAGTCGAGCTCAGTTGCGATCGTGTGCCACTCGGTGAAGGTAGTAAGTAGTAGGCGAGCATTCTTTGAACAGTGCCACTGAGCCTATAATGTCACAATTTTGGGAATTATTATCAGTCAATTTTATTTTGTTACCGTTGGTGGTGAATTGACGAGGTGGAAAGTGGTGACTAAACTTTGTGAGTAAATCATTTTCAGATTTTGACTTTTTTTTAAGATTTTTTTTATTATTAAGGTTACTTATAAAAGTAAAAGTTTCCTTTTTGCAATAGATATTTATGTGTGTTTGTTTGTTTTGTTTGTTTACTTTTGATTTGGATGTATAGATTAACTAATTTTTTTTATCATTGTTTGTTTGACATTAAATGATTTTTTTTTTCATTTTGGTCTTACATGTCAACTGATATATTTATCCTAGGGTTCTATGTACCTCTCTATTTTGTATTTACATTGGCATAATTTGTTTTATATGATTTATAAATATCGATTTATTTATTTATTAATTTAGTGTTTTTATTTTGACCTTTCACAAGTTGTAAGATCTTTCAAATTAATATCACAGATTATTGTTGTTTTTTTAATGTACACAGAAGTAAAAAAGATGAACACAAGTAGTTGCCTCAAGATGAAGCATATAAATAAAAACTTTTTTGGAAATCATATTTAAGACCTCCTTGCAAACTTATCAATCACCAATTTAATTCAAAAAGTTGATTCAGATTTTAAGCAGAAAAATTGATGTGTACAATACTGCATAATTTGCAAAATTGTTGCCTCATCTGGATCACAACAGGGCTTTACAGAAAGCCTTAAAATATGGATTAGTTTTAATAAAACTTTGCATCGATAGCATTACCCACTTATAAGAACATTTCTCTCCGTTAAAACTTTTCTTGGAACTGGCCTTGGGCTTTGGATCTTCATCTGACAATGATGTAAAGAGTAATTTATAATCAATTAAGACTGACTGAATGTATTTTTGTTCTTTGGATGACATGATTTAAATATTTGTTTTGTGATTATGACCCCGAATAATTATGTGCTCATTAATAGTACCGTGTTAATTGGAATACAAATTTGTAAATGTTGGGAGAGGGGAAGGGGGTGGGGGGTTGGTGTAAATGGATTAGTTGACTGCTTTTGGCACTAGTATCATTATGGCTGAAATATATTATAATATGAATAATTATCATTATGCTTATGATACATTTTATGAATGGCGGAATACGTAGTCCAACTCGGTCAAAGAAATCCACAATTTTATCGGGATTCGTACAATTTGTTGCAAAGTGGGATGTTGGGATAAATTGATTTATATATTCTGAGTAAACTTGTCAGTCTGGACTTCAGTTTTAATCATTTAACTGTGCGGTTTATTATAATTTAAGAGAAAACTTACAAATGGGGGAGATAATTTCCAATGGCAAGTAAGGATTAAGACTGAAAACAAACTCTGCAGTTAAGAGAGTGTATTAGGCACTAGTCACTTAATGTTTACATAAGCATTGCAGTTAAACAAAATCATATGTCTGTAATTTTTCTGTCACTTGACAAGAAACATTCGATACTCACAAACAGGATTTCATACGTGGTATGTTTCGGTCATCGTAAGTAGAAAGATGAATTCTCGTTTGATTAATCCAAAACAGTTTTGTAGTCTGTCTTTTATTTAAATACTAGAAAATTGAAAGCTTAAAATCCAGCTTCACAAATCTCCAAAGGTATTCCGAAAATTCCTTTTGAAAAAACTTAAGAAGAGAAACTGTGACTAGGATGATGAGGAATCAGATCTTATTTTAGAAAAGTTGTCTCATTATTATTGGAAATAAAAATTGAAAGATACTTCTAAATGGCTGAAAATTTTACTACGAAAAGAACTATTCCTAAACAGCTTCGAAAGTTTTCCTTTTAAACACTACAGTGCTGTTTTAGTCCGAGCATACTGCAATATCGAAAAATGATAAATGCATTGCCTAGCAACCAAATCCATACCGATACGGGCTATTTATCCAGGTTTAAGAATCCAGCAATTAGAGGCTTTGCAACAGTGAACACATGAATCACGAACATACTGTATTCTATATTTCAATGCAAAGTTGGAAAAAAATATCAAATGGATTATCATACATAAAAAATCCAAGGCCAAGAGGCCGGTTGCAGTATTGTTGGTTTTTATGTTAATTTGTATGTTAAAGACAAGCGAGAAATACTAACAAAGATAACACAATTTCTGTCGATTGTCTGAAAAGTTCACACCATTGATGACATATGCAAGGCACAAAAACGTTTTGCTTCGTAGCATTTAAGATCCTTGGAATCCAATAAACCGTGTGGCCCGCCATTGTACATTAAAGCATCGATATTTTATCATTTGTATTCAAATAGAAAGTTTCAAAATGTTACATTCAAACACGAACTATCTTTTGTCAAAACTCTCTCGAAGTATTATACCGTCAAAAAGATAATTCATTTAATATTACATTAAGGATAGATCGATCATACAGTAATATATGACAACTAATAACACAACTATTTCAGCCGCATATCATTCTCAGCGTCGTCGTCGTGGTAATGATTAATAATTAGCTCAATTAAAACTCTCTTTGGGTGAAACAATCCAAAGGTTGTCTTTTCGCATTTTGTCACTTCGTCCGCGGAAAAAAGTTAGTAAATTGATGACCGGCTGGCAAAGTTTGTCACATCAACGATACCTCTGAATTTTTAAAAGATCCCGCCATATTCTATATTATTATTTAGCATTTATGTGATATCTTTATAACTGTCTGGAATGAACCTTTCGATTCTTTTCTTTTTTTTGAGAAAATCAAACAGTTGCCACTTGAAAAATGTCACGGATCAATTTTGTACTAGTTTTCCAAAAGGAAGAGTGAAACCGTGAAAAGATACTGAAACTAAAATTCACAATCTTTTGAAATGAGAATAATTTCAGAAGAAATAATGAAAATGCTCAAGAGAATGATTGCAGACATGTCTTTATGGAAAAAAACAAAGGGTTTCCCATTAAATCTGATAAAGTTGCTATTTTACTAAAAAAAAAAAAATTGGAAATATTTCATTGGTTAGGAATGTGTTTGATAATGTTGAGTTAATCGACGTGTAATTGCTACTACTGATTAAACGATAAAAAAATAAGGACATGAGGAGAAAAAAAATATCTGGGTGTTGTTTTATTGTAACAAATGAAACAACAATTTCTAGCCAGAAACAATGAAAAATCTGAACGGAATATTTATTTTACACATTTGACAAAAAAAAGGTAAGTTGGAGGGGAGGGGGGGGGGTTTAAGTAGTTAATTCATTTACCCCTGAACTTAGTGAAATAAGTTAGTTACTTGTTGACCACCTTAAAGCTAGACATTTTGTCAAGTGAAAATAAACTCTCTGAGTTTTGAGGCTAAGATGTTCTTATTCAATCATCATCATCATCACAGTTATAAGTAAAACTTGTTATACCTATTTCATCAAACTGATGTAAAAAAATTATCTTCTCATGATGTAAAATCTGGTTCCAGAGAGAGAAAAAGGAGAAAGCAAAATCAAACAAAATTGCTGAATTTTCCATATTTGTTTACAGCATTAGTTTTGTTATTTTAATATTTAGCTTGTTTACATCTTTACGATTGTTCTTCGAAGCATTCAGTTTGATTGATCTCTTTCCCCACCGGTCGATCCTTTGTTCATTTTGACACCTTTTCCGTTTCCAACAAGTAAACTGAATTCCAAAAAGCTTATCAAAAGAAAAGTTACCAAATGCGTAGGCTTAACAGTTTTAATAGTTAAAAACAAACTTCCAGCTACAAATTGTTATGAACTAAACGCTGTTAGAATGCAGTCGCAGCGGCTAGACGGTCTATTCGTCTGTTTGTCTGTTTGTTAGATAAAAGAATCCGCTGCACTGTAGCGCATCATGCTGCTAATTCATGCGGGTCTTGCTATGTAACAAGCGCTAAATAAAATAACTAATACCCATTGTTGATTTTAAATATATTGATGATTTTATTAAAAAACCCAGAGTTCTCTTAAATGTTTGCAGTTTATCCACTTTTTGAATCCTTTTAGTTTTTTTGGCATATCATGGAATTTTTGTTGTTGTTGTTGTTGAAAAATATGCAATTGGGTTCTTGCATGTCATTTCAATATTAATATGAAAAAAGTGTGGGCAATTAACAAGTTGCTCAACGTGCACAAAGAGTTTCCGTGAGTTCAGAATAGTTTTTTTTGGCGATTTTTTGGTGGAAAAATATGACACATAATGATATTTTGCTCATGATAACCAGTGCAGACAGTTTTGTGTATAGACTCATGTCAGTCCTTGGTATTCTTCTAGACTTTGAAAATGTCTCTTATATTATATATACATACAATATATGTATAATATATGCATATATTGTATATATATATATATATATATGTAACATTCGGTAGATTGTTCTGCAATGGGTTAAGAGCAACTGTTAGCTCAATTATTTATGATTATTATTGATTAAATATTGAAAATTTGTAATTCATATGTTAATTTAGCTTAGAAGAAAAAAAGTTTCGACTTTGAATTAGATAATGATGAGACATAATTATGGATCGAGTTTCGTCCGTTTCCATTCACACTAAAGCAGAAGACATATATGATAGACGTGACGGTCATAAATAAATTAGAACAAAATAACGACCGGATTGTTTCCATTTTACTTTTATGATCACTAAAGAAGATTGACATATTAATATCCACCCATTTGTAAGGGAGAAGCTATTTTTTTGATTAATATTATCAGATCTTCTTGAAACTAATTGAAAGACCCATTCATAAAAAGAAGAAGAGAACAGATAGTTTCTCACGATTCAAAACTTTTTAAAGGAATGTATTAGTTGCCGTTGATTAACCAGTAAAGGATCTAAAATCGTTTCTATTTGAGGTTTATTAATTATAGCAGGTTTTATGAGTAAGTGTACTGCAGTGTTGGGTTTTTAATAAAGTACTAATAATACTTTTAAAAAAGGAAAACTTTCAACAACAAAAAAAAAAACTGTAAATGATTTCAAACAAGACAATGTGTATATTTTCAACAACAATCCTCATTTGTTGCAGATGTAGTGTTTTGAAAATGATCCTAATTAAGTAGAATATATATATGTATATATCTTTTAACTAGAAAAAAAATGATGCAAAGGAGGTTTAAATTATCCAATATCATTGCTTCCTAACTACAAGTTTTACTATTCAACAATATTCTTAATTCTCTTTAAATCCCTGCTAAATCAACATGAATTTGACTGTCAAAATCCAAATTGAAAAAATGTCCCATTTCTTTGTTTTTTAGTCATGTTTTTTTTGTATTCAGTAAAACATGCAACAAACAATATTGTACTACAAAGTAATACAAAAAGAAGAAAAACAGAAAAAACAATTTTCAGTTAGGATTCAAGGACAATTAGGTTAGTATTTACAATTTGAAATGTAAGTTATTTTGACTACAAAAGTTTCCATCATTATTATTACATAACCAATTTGTCAAGTAGTGTTTCTGGTGAGTGGAGAGGATATATGCATGTGTGTGGCGAAACTAAAACCAATCGGGTTATTATTGCTTTGGGACTATTGACCACAATTCAGTGCAGAATGATCAAATTATTGTTTTCCATCGAGTGTCCCCGAATTAGTCATTCAATTTAACTTTTGTTTTTGACATATTTTCGTTCTTTGTATGTTTTCAGGCTAGAGAAGACTTTAACACACCCTCAATGACAGAATGATTGCATTTTTTTTTAAATGGGGGAATCAGAATATTGAAATATCAGTCATGTCCATATTGCTTCCCTTTTTTCATTTTGCCAAAAGGGGGAGGGCATTTTTCAACTGGGCATAATAAGTATAAATATTAAGCATTTTATTAAGTATAATAAACAGCATCATACAATGAGGAGGAAGGTTTAAAACTAATTCTGATTGTGATCAACTTTGATTTAAAAAAGAAAGACAGACAAAAAGATTTGTCTTGTGAGGTTAATAAATCTAAATTATAAGATCCTGCAGAGATTATTAAAGGGAAAAAAAGGCTGACAAAAGTTCCACAAATAAAGCAATATGTATTGTAGTTGCTCCTTCTCTCCCCCCCCCCTCCCCCCACCCCACCGGCCAATAGGCACGTTAACTTTGCAAGAAAAACTGTAATTGTAAATATCTATTCTTCTGGTTCAACTGTGTGGATTTTCTAAGGCTCGCAAATATTTCAATTATTCGAAGGAAAAGTTAACCGTCTAACTGGGTTATGCTAAGAAATGTAAATTCCCTCCCAAATTAGTTGTAAACAATCTTTCGAAAGAATGCATGTCACCATGGTAACTTGTCAAATATTTATTTGGAAACAAAAGAATTCCTTCTTTTATTGTTAATTTATTATTCCATAGGAATTGAATTAAAATGGAAAAATAACAGGGGGGGGGGGGAAATGTTTGCCAGTCTAACATTTACATTTTTGACTATTTCCAAAAAAACAGAACAAGATGAGAAAGATGACAAAAGTATTTTCGAGTTAAGCAGAACAATAGAGACAATAAGCAGAGTAAACAATGCTTCAGAAATCTATTGTTAAACGGGGGATATCCACCACAGATTATATGCTACCCTGGATATTAAAGTTTTGCTAATAGAAGTATTTAGAGATATATGTACATATATGCTTTGGGCAGTATTTGCACAGGTTGGTGGCAGGCTTTATAATTATGATTTGTGATGTTCAAATTGGAGTTGTCAAGAAACAGATTTTGTGTCCAATAAAACATTGTTGACTTCTAAAACTATATTGGATTCAAAATTAATGCTGTGATTATGAAGATAATAATTATTTTCATTTTTGTATTATTTCACACAGTATGTTAGTTCTTAAATTAAATAATGCTTTTCCCTCTAAGTTGTATTTTTTGATATTATATCAGTATTTGATCATTCAAATATAAGACCTAGAACAAATAGAAAATTAAACACAGAAATTTGAATTTAATGTTGACCTTTAAAGTATGAGAATTAAATATTTTAGCAATGGAAATTTTTTTTAAATTTTTCTTCTTCATGTTTTCAACAAATTTGGATGCATGATTTTAGACTTTGATTTGAAAATTAACTTTGGGTCAGTCGAATAATTGATAAAAAAAGAAGTATTTTTAAATTTCCCTGAAAGATTTAACATATCAAATCTTAGGTCAATTATTGACTTAAAACCCAGGTTTGAGATGGTGATGATTTCCATGAACTGCTTAATTTCTGGGACATAATTAAAGTAGATAATTTGAAAATCAGGAATGCTATTTTCGTTCTTTCGGTTTTAGAAAAACCAGCAATATTTACCAACCACAAAGATCTACAGGAATCTCTTAATCCAGATGAAAAACATAGCTGAGAGACTTCAATCAGGCCGAAATAGAAACCAAAAAAAAAGCCATAGGGTTAGTCATTCTAGGTATAATTAATAGTGATATTTTGGTTATCTCTTAGCATTTGATCCATCCATTGTTTCTCGCGGGACCTTGTTGAAAATTGAGAACCCCTTCTTGGATCACTATTTCAGACATAAGTCATGAAACCATGAATATCTCACTTTCCCAAATGTTTTTCACTCTAAATTCATATTTAGCAAGAGGACAATTGGGTCAGTAGCAATGATATCACAAATCTTCATGAATATTATTCATTGTTGCATCCTTTAATATCCCATTAAACATATAACAACAACTTTTCGACGTCTAGCATCTTAAATCTCGTTCACACCTGAGACCGCAAGGGGGATCTCAGGTTCAGACTTCACAATTGTGAACTCCCCTGTCGGCAGGGCTCTTAAATAGATCCCTCGATATTGTAGTGTGAACGCTCAGGGATCACCCCACAGGAGATTCCTGTAATCTTCCATTGTAAAGGACTTCCGTACTATACTCCTTTGTTCGATGTTGTTGGTCGATCCATGTACCGTTCTCAGACGAGCCCCGGGATCACCTCTATTACTTCCTTGAAGTGAAAACAAGCCTAGCCCCCCTCCCCCCCGTGCACTTTCAAATGTGAGGAAGGCGACAGAAATCGAATGCATGATACTTTTAAATAAAATTTTCTAAAGACACGAGGCCAAACATAAAACAAACATTCACATCGGCGTGGCATAAATTCACGCGATGCCCTTGCATATACGAAAGAAAGAATCCGCATATTTATTGAATTATGTTTCAACCTGTTGCAGATGAGAGTGCTCATGTAGCTTTAAGCCAACCATCCAATTCTTTTTTTTTCATTCTCTCTTTTTATGGTACCACAGCCTATCGTAAAAAAAAAAATTTGAGGTACACAGAAAAGATTCCTTTTGATAATTAACAGTTCATTTACATGGGACAGTTTCTAAACTGTGTTTTGCCTTTAGAAAATTCACAATTAATTGATGGCCTATTTTTCTTTCTTTTCTTTATTATCTGTCTATAGAGTCAGTAGTCACCGCGAATAGCGATGCAACCATAAAAAGTGCTCACGACTCTTTCTTTGATATCGACCTAATAGGATATTTATAGGTATTACATACGCGCTTCGTTAATCAAACTCCTTTACGGCATCATCTCTCTCTCTCTTTTTTTTTTTTTTTTTTTTTTTTTTTTTTGTCACCTCCTTTTTTTTTCGAAAAAATCATCGGAAAGATGATCCCACCCTAAAAAAGAACGACGACGAAGCAATTTGTCTTCTTCTTGTGAGGTCCGTTGTAGAGAACGTTTGTTCAAGAAATATTCCATGCCCTTTTTAACTCCTTGATAGAGACCCAAGTAATGTAACCATCCGTACTGCTGCACTATTGACACTTCTTAATGGGCCTTGAAAAAAAAACCTTGTTTGCTCCTCAGCTTCAAAGTCAAATAAAATTTTTAAAAAACGCTCATTTTGCGCAGCTGCCTGCATCGTGTCAATTCCAGAGCAGGGTTTAAATAATGATGATGGGCCTCCTATATCTTGAATAAGAAACAAAAAAAGAAAAGAGAGAGAATATAAAGAGGAGAGAATATAATATATCACCGCTTGCAAGTTTGTCCGGTAATTTGTTAAACTTCTTTTCTGAGCTCATCTCTATCTGTTTACTTTGGAACTGAAAAGACAGCAGATGTTTTCTTGCGATGGTAAAGAGGGAAATCCCAACTTCCAGTGATCAAACAAAATGAACCTAAAATCCTATACTTTTTCCCTGTTTAATCGGCAACCAAGGAAAAGTTTTAACACAAGGAATAAAAAAATAAAGTGAAGGGGAAAATAGCCTTGGGAGGAGTGTAAACAATAGCATGTAAACAATAGCAGGACTATTCTTAAGAAAGAGAA
>KN883162.1:44859-69513 GCA_000934455.1 Apostichopus parvimensis | reverse complement strand
TTTTGTACATGTTAGTAAAACTAGCCTAAGCTATTAAAACATGGAGAAAATGAAATGGTCTATCAGCAACTCATTTATTTTAACTGATGGGTTTTATAGTGATGCTGAAATTTAGGTATCATTTACAACATCAGGTAACAATTGGCCAAATTTTTTTTTTCTTTTTTGTACAACCTTCTCCAAGAAAACATGTAAACTTTGTATCGTTTTATAGAAACCAGAAAGGTTTTTAAAATAATGTTATAACACTTTCTGATGTTATTAATAATCAGTTATTTACCAAAGTAGTGCCTGACTGGGAGGATAGTGCCGATCTTTCTCACTGTTTTTGTAAAAATTTAATGGAAAAAAAAGTACCAAAAAAAAAATAATAATAATAGTTATTGTAGATATTGATAGAAATAATTCACATTTGTAGAAATGCTGTCGTTTTAGGGGAGTCTGAAATAAATTAAGAAGAAAAAAAGAAACATTTGTTTTTCATTTTTATCGTATTTATTTCAGGTTGGATGTAGTTTCGTTGTGACCAGGCAGCTTTTATGAAACTTAACAGTTCGTCTAGTTAGAGTTTTTACTATGACCAGAGCGAAATAATTGTGTTAAACGGTCTTAGTTGGCAGTGAGTTCACGAGCGTTTGTCTGGATCAGCTGTTGATATCAATTTGAGTAGTTTCTTCCAGCAGTTTCAGCATAGATAGTCCTTAAAAGTAACGTGCGACTTTCGTCACGTTTATGATTATGGGACAACTTTAACAAACCTGGCTAGGCCTGTGAGCAATTTTATGTTGTCTAGGCCAGCAACGGTTGGCAAGAATAGGGTTCGTTAACACAACAACGTGAAGAATACGAGTCAGAATACCAAAACACTGAAGACTGGCCCAAACCGCGTGCCGCGCACTGAAAAAGTTAACTTTCCGTTGCTTGCAAGTGAAGTTTTTCTCTTGTCGCTACAAAATGCAGACAGTATCTTTAGTTGGACCTGAGATGTCCATCGCTGTATCATTAGTACACTGTGCTGTGGGTATTGACCGCAGCTGTTTGTACTGAGATACACCAGTGTCTAATTACCGACGGTAGCAAGATGTGTGTGCATTTTCTGGGATCGATGGTGGTGTGTAACACTTCTGTTACACCTCATTCGAACTAGGTCAGATTACCGGCATTAGGCGTTTCTTTTTGCGCGAGTCTTCACACCCTTTAAGTGTTGTTTAACTGTAATAGTAAACACTTTGTCCTCCTTCCAATCTCCACCAGAGATATCATTTTGATTTTTCTACTCTTTCCTCCTTGAACATCACCCTCCGTTCCATTTTTGAAGAAAAACTTACGATTAAAACACTGAACACTTCTATCGCTTAGCATGCATGCAACTTCCGAGGAACAACACAAAACCGGAAAACATTTATGAATAACAAAGGTTTGATTTGACTGCTTTGAAATCACGTATCACTGGCAAGATGCGTCGAGCGCCCTCTATCGACTCTTCTGTCGCTCAGCATGCAACTTTCGAGGAACAATAGAAACCCGAAAAACTTTTAGGGACAACAAAGGATATCAAACCTTTTGTTGTCCCTAAAAGTTTTTCGGGTTTCTATTGTTCCTCGAAAGTTGCATGCTGAGCGATAAGAAGCGTTCAAAGAGGGCTCTCGACGCATCTTGCCAGTGATACGTGATTTCAAAGTTTTTCAAGGTTTGATAAAACGCCCAATGACAGCTTTGACTAAGTTTCCATTTCCCCGGAAATCTAAAAAAACGATTATTTTCACTTTTAGCCTCTAAAAACCTAATTGGGAACCAAACTGGTGTAATTAGTAGTTCCGTCTGTGATGCTACTGATCAGCACGGTTCAATCCCTGGGTGGGTTAGTGAATTCTGTAAAAGGAGTTCGCTGGCAATCCGAAGTGGCCTATGCGAGTTGCGCGGCCCCCTCCCCCTGACAAGGTTCCCAAGCGGCCAAAGTGAGATGCGCATCCCCCTCCCCCTGACAAGGTTCCCAAGCGGCCAAAGTGAGATGGTTACTACCCCTCTCCCTCACAAGGTTCCCAAGCGGGTGAAGCGAGTTGGTTACTACACCTCTCCCTGACAAGGTTCAGCGGAGAGGTCTCCCCTCTTCCTGACAAGGTTCAGTGAAGAGAAAGTTTTGAAAAACAACTGGAGCTTTAAGTATTTGAAAAGCTTCCAATTTCAGTGTCCCACCTCATGGTCTATAGTGGTACAGAAAATTATAGAAAAATGTTTAATATGAACAATGAGCAAAGTGATACACGATTGCAAAGATCGATAAAACCTTTGGTACACCGAAGGATATTGTATTCGGTATTTCGTTAGCAAACAATGCAAAGAACATCGAGTCTGTCCCACAAAATGTATGTCTTGTTGTATGTCTTGCTGTATGATTTTGACCGAATGTACAAAGGACTTTCCATCTTCGTCGTGATGAGGTGGTTAAGTCTGTCCGATAATTTTGGGATATTAAGCTCGCTCAAAGGTACACTGAATCTGTGCTAGATAGGCACACTGGAACTACGATGATTGTAAAACAAACCGCATCCTCCTTTTGATGACATACATTAAAAGAAACAAGTAAGTGAAAAGAGCAAACATAAAATCTGACATAGAAATCATAAACAGACTTTGAAAGCACAAAAGAAAGTTCTCCATTGGTTCTAACTGGATCTCAACACATCACCTCAGACGATAAAGGCAAACATGACTCCCATTTCCATTGAAATTCCATCATGTTTTTTTCTCTTTCTATCTCTCTCTCTTTTGATTTAATATCACTTCAAGCAAACGATAAACAGTTAATGAGAAATTGTAAACCTGGTTTGAGTTCAAGCCCATGCCAGAGACATGCATTTTAATTTCTGCTCTTTTCCTCCTTCCATTCTGAGGTTGAAATATTAGAAACGGGCATTATTTCTTATCAGTTACTGTGGCACAGTGGTCAGTGCTCTGGACTGAGAGAGTTGGGTAAACAACTGTCATGAGTTCAAGCCCCCACCAGAGCCTTTTACTTTTCTGTTCTTTGGGACAAGCAGAAGTATAAAGGTAAGAAACGAAGTTTATTTTCTTGGGAACCAAAATGGTGTAATGGGTAGTTCCGTCTGTGATGCTACTGATCAGCACGGTTCAATCCCTGGGTGGGTTAGTGAATTCTGTAAAAGGAGTTCGCTGGCAATCCGAAGTGGCCTATGCGAGTCGCGTGGTCCCCACCCCCTGACAAGGTTCACAAGCGGCCAAAGTGAGATGCGCGGCCCCCTCCCCCTGACAAGGTTCCCAAGCGGCCAAAGTGAGATGGCTACTACCCCTCTCCCTCACAAGGTTCCCAAGCGGGTGAAGCGAGTTGGCTACTACCCCTCTCCCTGACAAGGTTCAGCGGAGAGGTCTCCCCTCTTCCTGACAAGGTTCAGTGAAGAGAAAGTTTTGAAAAAAAACCTAAGTCCAAACAACTGGATCTTTAAGTATTTGATAAGCTTCAAATTCCAGTGTCCCACCTCATGGTCAAGTGGTACAGAAAAATTTTGGCAACCTAAGATCTCCAGTTCAATCCCAACTTCTGCTAGTCTTTTACAAACAAAAAATAAAAGCACACACACACAAAAAACAATTGAAAATTTGCATTACAAAAATGCATCCACTCATATTGCATCTATTTAGACCAACCAGACAAATTCATTCAGTACTCTTACACCATTTCTTCAAATATGTTGCTAGCAAAGAATGACATTCGCTTCAAATATGTTTTACTGGTTAATGGATAATATAATGTAGGTTAATCTTTTCCATGCCAAATCGGTTCATGGGAGGATTTTTTTCTTCACCATAGTTAACATCCTTGAACTACCTGTCCCAAGTCAAGTTGTCCCAATCAATATATGCTAAAAGTAGTCAACCAAGTAAAGAACAGAGAGTGAACTACCATTGACCTTTTTAAGCAAACAACAGCATAATAACTTCTTAGCAATGGTATTAATACAGTTAACTGTACACTTTTGAACATTTTGGAAAAAAAGGGAGCTTTTTTGGTGGGACTGACTTTAAGGATTTACTTGTAAGAAATATTTACTCACCATTGTGCCTAAAATTTAACAACACAAATGATGTAACAGCAATACAGATTCATTTTTATGTATGATTCAAGACATACCTGTTGCACATCCAACCTTTAAGGACCTTAGAATTAAATGTTTGCAGATAATATCAATATTATTGTGTCAAAAACACACAACCCCCTGGCAAGGAAAACACAGTGAACATACAGCAACCTGTGGAAAGAGTAGCAATCCCACGCTTGAAATAATTCAAGAGAGCTACAATTGTTTGATTCCCCAGTGATCGTTCTCCCAGGCTCGTAATTTGATAGAGAAACACGGTACATGTGAAACCAACCGTTGAAAACAATTGCGAGGAATTTAATATGAGTTGCATCTTTCTGTCCGCTTTCCCTTTATAAAACGTGTGTAAAATTGAAAGGAATGATGTTTTGCCTTTCTTTTTAACAGCAGCTTGTGGCCATAATTTCACATCTTCTGATGAACAAAGTGAAAGTGTAGGCAAGACAAAAGAAAGAAACACGCCTTTTACGACATATTTATAACTTTGAGTCACAGCCATCCCTCCCAATACATGAGGTATATATGGATACTACAACCAGAATGCAAAACTGCATTGAAGTTTCGATTACTTCATTTGCAATTGACTTCTGCTTATTCACCAGAAACAGCTATTATAATATAAATGTCCTGATATCTACCATGAGATACCGTATCATGTTTAAATGGCTTCCAGAGTTTGACTGTTGGTGACCCAGATGACCTTTGACCTCTACCAAAGCAATTGAGTTTTTTCTATTCAATATAATGCATCCACATGCCACTTGTAAACACTATATCTCAAGTTAAATCTCCATGCTTCCTAACTTGAGAAATAGTGTTTACAAGGTTTTCAGTGTTTGACATCTGGTGACCTCAGATGACCTTTAACCTCCACGTTAAACCATTAACTTCTTCTCAATATGATTCATGAACATGCCAAGTATAACAAGATTTCCACAATTTGACCCCTGGTAATGCCAAATGACCTTTGATCTCCACCAAAAGTAATAAGGGTCTTGAACTCAACGTGTCACAACTACGTACTTAATATGAGATTAGTCCAAGCTTTCCTTCATGAGATATCGTGTTTACATGTTTTCACAATTTGACCTCTGGTGACCCCACACGACATTTGACCTCCCAGCAAACAATAGGGTTCTCCTACTGAATGTGGTATTCCTACACACCAAATATGAAACTGGTCCAATTTTCCCTTCTTGGAATATCGTGTTTACAAGCAATGCGTCACACACACACACTCATCGGCCTGTATGACTACAAAGGTTACGATTATCATCGAAGCCAAAAAGCAGGATCAATAACATCCTGACAAAATCTGAGAAATTAGATCTTTATCCCCCAAATTTGGTAAGGTAATATAAATATAGCGTTATGATTTTTTCAATCTTTGATCCAAAATCGAGACTTTTTCGATTCTTGCCAAAATTGCATATGGATCAGGGGTCCCTCTGATTCTACAGAAGTAAGAAAATCGTTACTATTAATTCCGGCATGCTTTTGCCTCCGTAGGCCAATGCTGACTTCTATGAGGTGCCTTTAAAATTGTAACACCAAAATCCTTATTTTTATTAAAAAATACGGGTAAGAGGTAAGCAAAAGTTTACATTTGTTTATGTCGATTTAAATGTAACGGCATTTTGCCAATATTTATTGGCTCAAAATTAATCGTCTCGAGAAATATATATTTCTGTCGAAGAAGCCTAGAGAAAATCGAAACATTTCAAACACGATAATTTTTTAGCCCAAATTGATAGAGTTTCACAAAATGTTTCGATGGTAATCATTTCATAACAATATAGCAAAGATAATTTAAGATCGTTTTAGAGGTTAAAAGTGAAGATAATCGGTTTTCAAATTTCTGGGGAAAATGGAAACTTGTTCAAAGCTGTCACTGGGCGCTTTATCAAACCTTGTAAAAGAGGGCGCTCGACTCATCTTGCCAGTGAAACGTGATTTCAAAGCAGTCAATCAAACGAATTTAGATCATTTAAACAAAAGTGTTACTCTACCCACTGCGATAAGGAAAATTGGTTATATTGTACCAACACCGTTGGTTAGTGCGCTTTCATCTGTTGTGGAAATGAAAGCGCACTAACCAACCCACTCCCTCCCCTTACCAACCTCTTAGCAATTTAATCACAGAGGTCCCTTCTTATTAAATGTAATAGGTAGTGCTACACAATAATGAGAGAGAAATAACCCTAATGTAAGCATAATTTATCGGGCTTTTGCTTTTTCAGGCCTAAAATAGATTATAAGGCTATATATTTATATTGCCTTACCAAATTTTTGGGGATAATGATCTAATTTCTCAGATTTTATCAGGAAGCCTTTAATGGCCATCCAGGGTCCCAGGGGAGGTTTTAGCACCAATTGAAAGTGGGGTTCTATCAAATTTTAGGACTGAAAAAGCCTTATAAATTATGCTAATGTTGCAATTTCATTATGATGATTGTCAATATGACATCAATGCAGACATTTGGATTTAAAAGCCACTTCCATGTTTGATTCAGTATCAGTTTGCTGATTCCAAACAAAAGCAAAGAATAAATTATTGCAGAAATTATATCAAAAGATTATTGTCAAAAATGGACATCGTACAAATGACTGGAATTGCTCCTCCTTTTAGCAACTCCCTGGTAAAGTAAAACATTGTGGTTTCGATGATGTAACATGAACAATTTTCTTCATGAATCTGAAGTAATGTAGAGTGAGGGTGAACAACATAGTTGATCTTAGTAATACAGTGAAAAGCAGTGTGATGTAACAAACAATAATCTCACAATGACACAGGCTCTCCTGAAATGACCATTGACCTCAACAACAGGCTTCTGGTACTACTAAATGTGATAGATACATCAACAAACTAAATATGATATCTGTCCTTGTTGAAATATTTGAAAAAATTAGCATGGTTTTCATAATTTGACCCCTGGTGAACTCCATTGACCTCCGCCCACAACATTAGGCTTCTTGTACTCAATGTGGTACAATTATATAATTACCACCGGTGGAGGCACAATGCCCACATAAAGATCACCGCTGTGAATACTAGTTGGGGTGGGCCATGTTACCCCCCCTTGCCCCCCCTCCCTGGTGTCATGGCCCCTGGAATACAAAGCAAGTGTGTTGTATGGATGATCTGAGTTATGAATAATACACACACACTTCCTCTGATTAATATCCATAAATCGGGCTTAATAAATGAAATTCTGATTTGTCTCACAATATATCCTCCACTCACATCGAAACTCTTAAATTTTTTAGATAATGGTTCAATTTGTCATCTTACAGAGAAATTTCAGACCACTTGCTTAACAGGAGTGTGTCACCACCTTTTGTACCTTGCTGTCTCGTACCATCCCCTCTGTCTCTCTCTCTCTCCTTCTCCCGATCTCCCCCTCTCCCCATCTCGCTCTCTCTATCTTCCTCTATCTCTTCCACCAGTCATCTCACTTCTGTTTGGTGGTCGGTTCCGATATTTTCTTATCGTGCAGCTTTTCCAACTTCCCCAATCTAGATTCTTCGCTCTTTTGCCAGTCTATCTTCTGTTGGTGTTGCTTCACCGCGTCCATGACCCTCGCATCCACCATCTCGCTGGTTAACACGCCGTCGTCAGAGGCAAATGCAGCAGCCTGAAAAATTAAGATTAACATCGAAACTGTCACTTGTGTCTATTCAAAACTTCCCCTAGTCGAGAGAAAAAAATTTGAAATGTCTTGCCAACTTGATGTTGTTTTATAATACCAAATCTCCAGGTATAAGTTTGTAGTCAATTTAATATCTATATAAATGCATAATTTTCATCTAAAACAATGGAAAACAGCCTTCTTTACATATTTCTATCTCGTTAAACCTCTTTCGTGAATGGAAAAGAGCAAAAGAAATTTTTGGCTCTCGGGAATAAGATTCGAACCGGCGATCTCGGGGTTACAATGTATTACAAATAAACAAATTATCAAATCAATTAATTATTATGAATGATTTAATTAGTCTTGCTTAAACTCTTTGTTACAGATGCAAATGTTTCAAAGGAATAAAAGAAAATACATCAAAAAAATACTAGCTATCCTACTTGTGTCAAATAACTGAGCCATAAATTGTGTTAAACAGAACATATACTTCATTAACATCCTGGCTTTTTGATTCAGCTACATACCTTGAGAGAACATAGTGCCTTCTATAAGCAAAGTTTAACATTTCCATACAATTCTGAACCATTCCAGGAATTTCTAAAAAGCTTCAATTTTTTATAAATAAATGTATGTTCTAAAAAAAATTTTTTTGGGGGGGGAATTTATCACTGTCATTGACCAAAACAAAATAATATAAATATTAATAGCAGATATATAATCTGACCATCGATCCATTTACAACATTATTAACTACGAAAATGTCTAGCTTACGGGGAATAATTAACTGTTCAGATATAGTGTAGCGGTTATTAAGACCGAGTTTTGTCTCTCACAAAATACAATGGTTTCTGTGTGCAAAAACATCTTTGCGCTTGCATAGCCATTCTGCATAGTGCAATGCGATGCCAGATAAATTATTCCCTGGTTTAGATTTGTCGATCATATCAAAGCACTTTGTACCTTGGCAGCCGGTCATTCATTAAACAAATTACATCTATTAGGGGCAGTGGCCTAGCTAGGGGGGTTAGGCGCAGGCACGTGCCCCAGGCACTGGGTTTAGGGGGGCATTGAAATGGGAGAATGAGAGTAAAAAAATAAGCACTTTTAGAAAAACATGACGAAATTAATGTATGTCATCAGGCATGAATATTTTCCAGTTACTAATAAGAATCTGAACTGAATGTAGTTGTTTTTATTAGCAAAATAATAGATTGTGATTTCTTTTCAGTCCATTTTGACCATTTTTTTTATTCTGTTCTGTATTCTGTAATGACTACATGTCACAGAAATTTTAAATATTTTAGAATACAGTTCCAAGGCAGTAGATTTCGAAAGGTAGAAATATCAAAGGCGTAGGAGCACATTTTGATTTGTGGGGGGGCTGTAACTTGCCCGAAAAATATAACCAAAAATTTTTGCACGCTTCGCATGCAATTTACTTTTCTTTTGGTAGTTGGGGGGTGGGGGTGGGGGCGCAATTTTCTACTCTTGCACCCGGGGGCCAAAACCTCTAGCTACGCCACTGATTAGGTGCAAAGAGATGTACTACGTAAGGATTCTAATCTAACATGAGCCAAATTCACATTTCATTCATTTTTTTGAAATAGATCAACCTGGTGGTTGTCATAATAGTCTCGCTAATTATGACATTTTTATACTTGTTCTAACACCCCGGTAAAGCTTCCACAAACAAATTTAACTATGAAAATGTCTAGCAAAGATCTGCCCATAACATCCATGCGTTTTGTTCATTGACAGCCGGTCATTATGCAAATTACACCTTTTTGGGGAGCGCGTGGGATCGCATTCAATTAAATCTGAAAAAGAATGACTCGTTACTACACTTTCGCTTGCTCTGAAGCGATGCCAGTATTCTCTTCCTCGACAAAAAAATTGTTTCCTCATGAAGGACTCTACATTTATGGCTCTACATTTATCGCTCTACAGACTCTACATTTATCGCTAGCACCTACCTGCCAGGCCACCCCGAGTTTGGCGATTTCTCGTCCCGAAAGCCCTTCCGTCATCTCAGCTATACTGGAACACTTTGCGTTGAAATCAAACTTGCCGACTTTCAATGTTCTACACAGAGAGAGAGAGATAGAGAGAGAAATATTGACGACGACAAATTTTCTTTCTGCCAAAATAAAATATCAAGAGATTGGAAAGCAAAAATAGTTGACCTTTTAGTATTAATTAACGGACAGTAATTACGGCTGTTACGGAAAAAAACCTTGCCCAGAGTTAGAACTTGTGTGTATTAATATGCAGACAGAAAATTGACCAGCAATTCCAACTTTCATTACAATCACTGAAATCTGTTTGGATTTATTCTTTTAGCGAGAGGAGAGGCCTCGTGGATTTTGCATCGGCTGTATTTACCGGTTCGTCTCTTGGAAAGATAACGCCACGATATGTTTTTTTTTTGTAATATCAAACAGAGTTTTCATTTGTCTGTTTCACGTGTTATCTTCTTCCAGTCTTCCTCTCAAGAAGGTCCTGATAACTGGAACTGAAAAATCCTCAAACTTTGGAATATTCATGAAAAAAATCCTTTGATGAATTTTCTAGAATCAAGAAATAGATAAAAACCCTACTCCAATTGAGATTTCTGTTTGATATTAAAGTTCCATTGGGATCAATAGGAATATTCAATCACAAAAATGACTGATCTTGTTACTTTTTATTTTTTCAGAGGGAGGATCAGCACTAAATTAGCCTTCATTAATTCATGAGGAAGGAAAGAAAGATTAACAAACATTCCGAAATCAAAGTTACCAAGATTTCAAGTTTTACTTTTAAAACTAATTTTCAGGGATGTTTCTGATGAATTAAAAAAAATTCATCCAGCTTCTGAAAGACATGCAAATTATGCATTTGAGGAATACGCCAGCCTCTTCTTATATAAAATCAGTTTGTAAACAAAAATATTTTCATGAAATGAGAAATACCGGGAAAACCGACGTCTTTCTCATGGCGTGAATAACAGATGAGTAGAATATACTCCCCACCCCCCCCCACTTCCCAACTCAATCCACCCCAACCTCCGTTTCGACATTAACAGTGGTATTTCAAATATGATTTATAATGCCTACTGCCTCTAACCTTTGTTAGTAATTATGATAGCTCAACACTGAATCTGACCCTAATTTGACCCCAGGTAAATAGATTAGTCCTGATTTATAACATTTTCCTGTCGTCAATTAGTGTTTTATTTGTCCAGCAGATATTAAAATCAACAGGAAGTTTTGAACTATATGTGACCTCGGAAATATCGATATGCACTCGGTCGACAAATTTAAAAAAAATTCCTCGTCTGATCTGACACAAAAATTATGAGATCATCCAGAAAATGGTCGCATCCTTGAACAGGGATGAGCCTGGGGTGAAAACAAAATCCGGTATAGGCTCCAGTTTGCGTATGCTACAGTGTGTTAGGATAATAGTTTTTGTCCCCGAGGTAGAAAAGAAATCACGGATATTCCGCGAATTCGCAGAAAAAGCTCATGCCTGCTTGAATGTCCTAATGACATTTCACTCGACCTGCGATCCGAAAAACTCACTTCTTTCCTTCCGTAGCTGGTTTGATGACGTATTGATCAAAATAAAACCGCACCATCCTCTCCCTCTCATCCAACCCTGGGAGACCAAACTCCACCATCTCGTCTAACCTGTCGTTGATCGCCCAATCGAACTGTTCCGGCTGGTTGCTGGCCAGGACTAACATGAATCTAGCAGAAAGTTAAGCAAGAGATTGGTCACAAACATGTGGAGTTTGCTAAAAAGCAAAGTTTTTAATAGGTATTCTTGAAAAACAAATTTACACAAAAAATTTACTTAACTGGCAAATTTTTTGCAATGTTAAATATACTCGGCATGTTATTATAAAATTACCTTAACTTTGCAACATTATATGAATTTATGCATACCTTTAAAATAAGTTACCTCTAAAACAAAGATACCTTCACTTTCTGACGCTAACTTTCGACGGAACTTTACAAAAAAAATTTGGGCAGAATTCAGAACTAAAACATAAATGGTCACTTGAAAGCTAACAGTTAAAAGGAATCTTTCAAGTTAATTAAAATGGCCTTAGGTATGAACTTAATTGCATGAGCTCAACTTTTGTTTGTGCACCTATTAAACAACAATTTCTCCTATCAAGTGAGTGTGTGGAGTCCATCCAATAGTTTCAGCTTGACCCTCGATTCCAGCCACTTTTAATAATAATCGAGGGGAAATTATTCTACGATCATGATGCGAAATATATCGAGTAAGAATAACAGAATTTGTACACAAACGTCGTTGTTGTTATTTCATTATTGTCACAAGATTTGTTTATTTAAACATGTAGAAATTTACGTGTGGGTGACGAGAGACAAACCAGACAGACACAGAAACGGAAAGACAAACAGACATACACAAAGCCAGGGGATGACTCACTTGTTTGATTGTTCTCCTGTACGATAAAGGAAGGCATTGAGTGTGCTCCTCAAATCTTCACTGATAACTTCCTGTTTAGGAGAGAGAACGAAAGAGAAAGTCAAAGGAGAAATGTTCAATAAATAGTAAAATACATTTAATTGAAAAAGGGCGATTAAAATCATCACATCATGACTCATCAAGAAAGAAGGTTTACTTTAAAATTTCTTTTCTATAAAACTAATTGGTAGTATGATTTCATCTCATTTTATTGCAAAATATGATCGACAGAGGTGACCCTTTTACCGTCTCGTATTCGGGGCATCTTTTTGCATCTATGAGGGAATTTTCTGCCATCAAATCAATGATTCATATACTAATTTCACAAACAAACAGAATTAATTGAAAATGTCTTTTTGTAACCATTTTTTCACATTATTTTCATTCACTTTATTGCATAAGATCATCATATCGAGGTATGCCTTTGTTGCATTTGTTTGTATTTTTGAAGGATTTCTAACTTTTATGGTAGCAAACTCATGCAAATATCTTTGGCTAGCGTCACCATAACCAAGCAGGGGTGTGTGCATTTGTGTGTGTGTGTTTGAGATGGCCATTTAAACTTTGTAGGGGTCTACCCGAAGCCTAGCGCAGTCTTTCCAACCGAAGGGATGTTTGCCGCAGAAGTTGTGCGAAGGAAGATCTTCTCATCACCTACGCTTTTCAACTGTACCTAACTACGCTATCAATTTACTCTGGCAGCAGCAGCAACAATGTAAATCTGTCTCTCTACTGTCTCTCACACACATGCGTTTTTTGTGGACACCTTCTACCCGGTACCCCACCCAATGGCTTAGTCCCTCGACATCGAGATGGGATCTACAAGTCACCCTTGAGGCATGTTACCACCCTTGATCCACAAGACATATATCAAATTTAGTCTTTGTACAATAACGATGACTGTCACCAGGGGGTAGGAGCCGGGGGGGCACTGGGGGCACGTGACCCCCTACTTTTTTTCCAAAATAGCAAATGTGCCCTACTGGCAAATTAAATGTGCCCCTTTGATGAAGAACTGTCTTTTGGATATCTTAAGCCTTTGTTAATTTTAATATTTTAGTCTGTACATGCTATTTTCAAAATGGCATCCCATATCTTTTAGTAGCACGGTTAACAATAAACAATGTTGCAGCGCACCATAATAGTATTGATAGCATACTAACACATATATATTTAAGGCCGGTGTGTATTGGTTTATAGCCTAATGAGTGGTGGTTGTGGAATGAGAAACTGCCCCTCTGGTGTTGTACCCCTCCCCCCACCACGTTTTGGGAGCCTGCTTCCCCCTGACTGTCACACTCACTTGCGATGAGATTCAAAATCGTGCGAGGGCGACGGGGTAAAATGAATGACTCACCGAACTTCTCCGTCTGAGGAATGCGTCGGCCTCGTCGACAAACAGCAGAACCCTGAAAGAAATAAGATGGAGATGGTAGGTCAGATCTCAGTAAAATGAGGGTGCCTTCACTGAGGCAAATTATCACGAGCTGTTAGCAATAAATTTGATTCAGGGAATCTTAGGGAAACTTGAACCAATTATGCTGTTTCAACTAACTTCATGAAATTCTGCCCATCACCTTTGGGAGACATGTGTCTTTCAAAGCCGATACTGCTTCACATTCTTTATCAACCTTCAGAAAGTCTACACTTCTTCTCGATAGATCCGTCTTGTTTCGTACTTAAAAGCAGAGGGTTGTGTGTTTAATGTCTTTTAAGGCACAGGTGGGTGAAGTGCGTGCACACCCTCCCCCTCCCCCACCCAGGCGCTTGCAGCAAGCTGGCAAATTTTTCTGCAACCCATGGGGATTTCAGACCATTATTAACCTAGGTGGGCTGTGAAATGTTGAAATACTGTACCAGTGTTGTTTTTTTATAAATCCAAGCGGAAATCGACTGAAACAATGAATTACATTGAACTGTGTGCGTTCACAAAACTGTGTGTTTGGGCGTTCACAAAACAAAACATGTTTACAAAACTGGAGGCTTTTTTGAAATGAATGGGCATTATTGTGATAGGTTATTTCAACATACTCCTGATGGGCAATGGACTCATGATGATGGAAACATTATAATCTTTGATTTCCCCAAATTATGTAATGTTTTCACAGATATTTCACAGGAGAAGGTACACCTTGTAGTGTTGTGACCCACAGATTGGGTACAAAATTTCTACTATAGCCAGCAAGATCAATTTTGTGCAAACCTGTTTCTTCTAAAGAGATCGATGATATGTTAAGAACCGTTGAAAAACATCTTGTAGTCTCAATACGTGAAAAATGAATCATCCGTCAACAACAATGGATGAAGAAGAAGAAAAAACAGCTACCGATTCAAAGAAAACTTACCCCCTTCTACTAGTGGAAGCCCAGTCAAACAGCTTGTGCATAGCGCTGACTCCCTCCCGCCCCATGGGGGCGACATCTCCACCTGTCATGATGGCGTAATCCATACCTGAATGCATGGCAAGTTTCTAAAGGACAAGCAAGAATTAAAAGGGAAAAAAAAGTGTTATACGATTAGATCTAAGCAATTTTTTTTTCGGGTTGTCATTTAAGCATCACATTTCTCTTTTTTCCCTTTAAAGTCTCAATACGTGTGTTTGCTGATGAATTTCGGGAAAACAAACTTCCAAAGCAGATTCAATGTTTCTTATTCTTAATGCACTCTGACCAGGTGGGTGTAATGGACAAAAGCTGTCGCAATCGAAAGAAAGAAATTTATTTTCTGTTGCCCTTATGGCACGAATGATTTCCGTAAAATCACTGCAGCCGCCCATATCAGCATGTTCATTACACAAATGTAACCTATATATACTCGTATCGTCCACCTTTTTTTTACCCAATTCCACGAAGGAAACGTCTGGAAAACACCTGTTTATTCATTGCAATGGAAGGAAGTGACACAATTTTGCAAGCTACGTCGGTAAGACCGAAATAAAGATACTATTCAAGACAAGGGACCTAACACAGGCTAGCCATGAAAGTTAAAGTGAAACAGAGAATTGATTGGCGCATGATCTGTTGGGCAGGGCTTGCAAATTTTGATTGAAGTTGATTTTGTTTTCAGCACAAAATGTTTAACGACAGATAACCCAATAAAAGTATTGAATATTGTATGTGGAAATTGCATAGAACGGTGTCATTTTCACTGAGCTTTTAGTGCAGTAAGCTGGAAAGGTTGAAGTTAAAATTTCGCAAACACGTACTGAGACTTTTAAAGTATGATTATTTACAACAGATCAGACTTCCACAAAGCTCTGGTTAAGTGACAACCTATCAAAGGTAGCCTCAGTGATGTTAATAGACTGTAGACTTCTAAAAGTAGAATTCTTGAGTTGAAGTTGATAGATGTCTTAATACTTTTCCATGAAAGGTTCCATAAAGTTCAAATAACTGTAAATTGGTTAATTGAAAGGTAATTTGGAAATAATTCGCATTTTTCAGTTGCTGTTGACTAGCGATCGATACTAAACACGAGTAAAGATGTTTGGGTTTCAACATGCCGCCCAGATCAGATTGAAGTCATTCATCACTGGCTCGTTAACCTTCATTTGAGCGCCACTCGGTTTTGCAAGAGACTTCCTCGAATAGTAAAATTCAAACTGAATTCATTCAAGGAATGCAAATATCAAAAAATTCAAGTGGTTTCACATTTGCAGGCATATACCTGCTATGCACATTGATGGTTGGATCTTTTAAAGGTAAACAATTGCTCTATATTTAATTATATAATTGTTTATAATTATTTATAATTATTTATAATTGTTAATAAATATTTAATTAATATTCAATAATCATGAAGGCTATTAATATCCCTTCAAGTTAGATGTGCAAAGCACATCATGTGTGGCTCTTCTTGGTATGTACAGTAGGAGACACAGAAAGCTGTAAGCCAGCTTGCTGTCCACAAAAAATAGAAACCGTCACAAAATGAGTGTTTGACTCAAATATGAACAAAATATAAACTTACAAATCTTACCAGAGAGATCAAAAAGGCTTTGACATCTAGCTTACCTTAGCAAACAAAGTTTTCCCTGTGCCTGGTGGTCCGTGCATGAGTATATTCCTGTACAGGCCTCTGTTTGATTTGGTGTTTCTGGTTGTCACGGCGATTTCACGAATTCTCTCCTCCAAGGTGGGCTAAAATGTCAACCAAAAATTAGAAAGAAAAACAAATGTGAGAAAGGGAATGCAGTTATTGGCATAGACAAGGATAAGAATATCATTTACAGAAATTATGAATTCGAACTGTCAAGTAATAAGAAATGGGTGGAAATGCTGTCAAACTTTTAGACTATTATAAAGTTAATTACTACTCATTTACAACTTAAACGTCTAATTTAGTAAATAAAAGTAAATATTAAATTAAATTATATCAAAGTAAATATTCCAATTCTTGGCAGCATACCAGTTAGCATCTAACAAAATCACAATAAAATAATATTTGCACCTTTAAATGCTGCTTCAAGGTTTGAATGTCAGACATTCCATAACTATGACCTCATTAATGTTTAATCTTCAAGGTTGATTAATTAACGAACAGTCCTAAATTCCAATATCATGTTGCTTCTGGCAGAGATGTATATAACCACATGCACCCAACTGGTCTACTGATACAAAATCTGTTGGAGGTAGCCATCTTGAAATATTCAGTTCAAACAAAGGTTTTCATGCTTTGAGCTTAGACAACAAATACAACTCGGGTTTTAAATTTGAAACAAGTTATAATCCAATAAATATTCTTTGGAATTTTCAATAAATAACAACCCAAATTTGACGACTTCAGGCAAATCTTTAACAGACTCTCTGTACCTTGAGGATGACACCCTGCAGGGCGCTGGCCGGACGAGTGAACCACTTCTTGCAAAATTTGATCGGATGTTTTAATATCTCTACTGGAGTGAACCTAGAAGTGTCCCGCACCAAGGAAGGTTTCCCTAGACGGGCCTCGGCGTATCTCCCCAAGACGGACGTTCCCTGCTTGGCTGAGTAGACTCCCACTGCTAGAAGGGTTAGTCCCGCAACCTGTCCGACAAAGATGGAAACACTTCAACAGCAAGAAAGCGTTAAAGGAAGGACTCAATTTGAAATGAGGAAGGCAACTTTTGGGCCTGATTAGTAATTTGGGCCTGATTAGTAGATTTGGGCCTGTTAGTAATCTAAAATTCAATTGCTTGCATGTTGTATCAATTACATCTGAAGCAAGTTTATGTAATATTTAAGTCATTTTGAAGCAATATGTAAAGTTTTACCTTGCGTTATGTCATTTCCTACTGTTTGATTGCCCTTTGACCTTATGATTATGCATTATGCAGATGGGCCATTTTAACTCTGCCTTTTTGGATTTTCAAGAAGAGTAATGTTGCTGCAGACTGATTGGGCTGTTTTATCATGTGATCAAATGTAGTATTTTTGATTGGCTGGAAGTAGGTACTTTTCTTCACTTTTGTGTTGAGAAGTTGGTCTCTGTGCTTGGCACATAAAAGATATGCATAAATTGTCACAAACCATAATCAAATCACTGACCAAGTTAACAAAGTAAATGTGTAACACATGCCGTCACTTTTCACTTTTGATGAAAGATGATTACAACAGAGAACAATGTGTGTACTTGGAAGCCGTACAGCTTGACTCAAACTTGAGTAGGAATCCAGACACAGTAAACAACCAAGGGTATTGCACAGCCTAACCTTTTCCCCTCCCACCTTATCTCCCCTTCCCATCTGATCTCCCCCCTGCTCCATCCCCCACCCACACATCTGACACCTTCTCTCTCCCAATCTTCAACTTACTGAAGCAGTGACTTTATCCCAGTCAGAGATGAATGCTCTCAAACCATCCCCTATGATGCTACCTGCAGTTCTGAAAAATAAAAAATAAAACCAAAACGATGCCAGTTTTAGAGCTCATGTTTGGCTACTATCACGAAATGTAAAACAAGAAATGGAAGAATCACAAGTTTTCAGGATGTTTGCAACCTTTTTGATGGTATTTGTTGGGGGTGGGGTGGGGAGGGGGGTATACTCCTAAAGCAACTTGCATGCTGTTCATATCTAAAACTACAATAAAAAAATATTTTCAAGATATCACCAGGTTCCTACCACCAAAATGGTTCTGCAGAATGGTTACGAGATGAGGGTTTTTCCTAGTCAAATAGTTGGTTTTGTACTTTTTCTTGCTTTCTCATATATATATATATTTCTGCCCACGCCTCTCTTGCTTGGAAGTGTTCTAATTTATTAAGTCACTTCTCAAAACACTGTCTTTTCACAACTATGCATGTTGTTCATCTTAACTTAATCAATTGTTGTGGGAAAACAAATAAATGCAGTTTCGATGAAATACGTCCTATAGATTAAATTTAAAGCCGACAACAACTACACCCGAAATTTGAAACGCTTAGGTAAAGGCTTGGCAAAATTCACAGCTGTTATCACATTCTTGAAGGCCCACTGTAAAATGTTGGTTTATGATGTGGAAATGAACCAACATTCTCAAGGTCCGAACCTTTTCCTAGGGACATTTTTAATTCCACAAAGTTGCAGTACAATTTCATACTCAAATGTAATACATGGCAAGAGATATTTTTCTTTACGATTTCATTTTTTTTTGTAACATCTTGATATACTCTCATCTAGCATAACTCACCACAGTTTGTTTAGAATAAATATAATTCTATTTTACAACTTGAAATAAAAAATTTCAACTTTATGTAATGTATTTCTAACCAGTTTGACTTTCATAGGATAAAGCCGACCGATTTGCTAGTGAGACAAGAATGACCCTTTGGCGACAGACTGAAGATAGGACTGAGGATGTACGGGAGGTGACTACCACAATGGGATCCTTTGTTTTAGTAATTTGACCTATTTCTTTCTACACTCACTGAATGGATTGCAGGACGGTATCTCGGTGTTCCCTAGCTTGGATCCGGATCTGTTCGTTACGTATATCTTTGTTTTCTCGTTCAATTTGGGCTTTCCCCGATAGCTCCGCCTCCAGTCTCTTCATATCGTTCTTGTGTTTCAGATCCGCTTCGTATTCTATGGTTGCTAAGGGCGAAGAAATCAAATCGGTGGGAAACAGTGATGAAAAAGAAAGGTTATGCTCTGGGGCAGATCGGTGACACCTTCGGTGTGTGGGATCGGAAGTGGCACACCATTAGTCCATTACAGACTATTTTCTCAAATACATCTTGATACTATGATTTCTGATGTGACCCAAATGCTACATTTACATGTCCATGGGTAAGGATGAGGATCACCTGGGAGGGGGAGGGCAAGGAGGAGGAAGGGGCAGGGAGGGGGCATGAAGATTTTCCATGAGGTAAAAGTAAGCAATTGCCTGTGTTAGGTCCCATTCAACAAATAAAGAAAAAGTGCAAAAAAACTAATATAGGAAAAAATATAGTGGCAAATTTAGGCTCAAGTGGAGCTGAGCTGTCATGCTTAAAACAACTTGTTAAATTCCTCAGTCTTAGGAAGTGACCAACATACCAATAAACAGTACCAATGAATATGACATGCCACAGCTTGTTTGGGAAGTGCTTACCCTTTAACATTCCCGACATAACAAGATTGATAATATTCACAATTCCAAAAGGACTTTTTGGGACCATTAGAAATTATCTATGAACATTGTCGACTACTGTACTTCCTCTCGATGTGAACAAGTCAAAATGAAACATTCATGAAAAGGTGTACAATGATATCGCAGAACAAGTCAAACAAAGTCATTCTGGTCTCATATATTAGTTGTTACAACTTTGTTTACTACTTACATCTCCTCATGGATTCCTGCTTCTTAACCGAGTCTTCTTGCTTCAATAAGTTCTCCTCGTTCACCCTTTTCTGTGAGAAGGCAACGCAGGAAATTGAGACGTTAACCGTTCTGTTCCCTTTTTTTTTTTTTTTTACATAGCAGACTTTTAAACTATCTTTAATACCATGTCTGTAAAAGAACTTGTTTAAAGGGTGTGAAGACTCACGTAAAAAGAAACGTCCAATGCTGGTAATCTGACCTAGTTTCGAATGAGGTGTAACAGAAGTGTTAGACACCAGTGTAGTACATACAGCTGCGGTCAATACCCACAGCACAGTGTACAAACGATACAGCGATGGACATCTCAGGTCCAGCTAAAGATAACAAGGTATCACGTTTCATTACTCTCTGCATTTTGTAGCGACACGAACAAAACGCCAATTGCAAGTAACAGAAAGTTAACTTTTTCAGAAGGCCACACGCAGTTTGGGGCAAGTCTTCAATACCTTTAAATCCTCAGTCTTAGGAAATATATTGTACCAAAAAATTTCTATAAAAAAAACAGGATTTGGTGAAGGGTTGTTTTGTATTTTTTTCGTTTCATATATCAAGACTATCATTAATATGCAAAACCCTCCGGCTATTCTTATAACGCTGAAAGCTAAAACCGTTATTTCTAGTTACAATTACAACTGACAAGATTTATGCAAAGTAGTATCCATATTCAGCAGAACAGTGCTTAAACAGGAGAGGAATCATGTTTCAGATTCCAGACCGATTCCAGATTATATCATATGCAGCATCTGTATTTCGTGTACATTTACGTCGCGTCCAAAATGCAGATCGCCGACGTATGTAGCATACACAGTACAGTACCTGCTGTGATAACTGATCATCATAGCGTCTCCTGGCCAGCTGATCCTGGTATTGCGCCCTCTTTTGATGCTCTTGGGTTTCGTGGCTTAGAGTCTTGCGTCTCTCCTCCTGTTGTACACGGGACTGATCCAACTTCATTTGCTCGAGAGCGCCCTCATATTCCTGGAAGCGGAAATAATAAAGATTTCAGTTTCGACTATCTTCTGTAGGGAGCGGTAGCCTACATGCAACCTAACTCGACAAAACTTATAGAAAAATGTTAAATATGAACAATAAGCAGCAAAGCAATACACGATTGCAAAGATCGATAAAACTTTTGGTACACCAAAGGATATTGCATTTGGTATTCGTTAGCAAACAATGCAAAGAACGTCGAGTCTGTCACACAAATTTTGAAGACTAAAGTATGTCTTGTCGTATGATTTTGAATAAATGTACGATGGAATTTTCATCTTTCTTGTGATGAGTTGTTAAGTCTGTCCGATAATTTTGTAATAGTAAGCTCGCTCAAAGGTACACTGAATCTGTGCAAGATAGGCACACTGGAACTACTAATTATGTAAAACAAAACCACATCCTCCTTTGATGACATAATTAAAAGAAACAAGTAAGTGAAAGAGGAAACATAAAATCTGACATAGAAATCATAAACAGCCCTTGAAAGCACAAAGAAAGTTCTCCATTGGTTCTAACTGGATCTCAACACATCACCTCAGACGATAAAGGCAAACATGACTCCCATTTCCATTGAAACTCCATCATTTTCTTTCCTCTCTCTATCTCTCTCTTTTGGATTAAATATCACTTGCAGTTAATGAGAAATTGTAACCCTGGTTTCGAAAAAAAAGTCATAAAATAAAGAAACTACAATTACCTTGATTTTGGTTTGTTTTTCTAACTGTTTATTTTGCTCTTGCATCTTAGCCAGGTCCAGAGCTCCTTTGGCATTTGCTAAAGAAATTGAGTAAAATTTATGTTAAGTAAAAAAGTAACAACATTGCAAATACTAATGCTGAGTGGCATAAATAGACGAGCCAACCCTACCCATTCATTAAAATGAAAGTACATATAATTCATGACCATTCTGTCAATAAAATAAGTGTAGGGTACATGAATGTAAATCATATTATTAAGTACTGTATGCATACTGGGTAGATGAGAAAGCCATTGCCAAGGCCTTAACCCGATTAACCTGCTGTGATTTTTCTCGAGTTGTCTCTACAAACTGACCTAACTGTCAAAGTTATTTTTCACTATCTATAATAGGTCTAGCTGACTTGTCTCCTCAGCAAACTTAAATGTTAATCAAGTACATCTTATAAACCAGCTTGATTGTTCATGTAATTGGGAACAGTTTTCATCGGCTTCACATATAAATAGCGTACAGTGCACAATACTGAGAGTTTTCGACATGTCTGTCATATAGTTAAGTGATACACTGAGACTAGCGTTTGTCCTGAAATGAATACAACTTCCAAGTTCTGACTTGAAAGATTTGAACAGAAACTGAGTACTAGGCCTTTTGTCGGTAGGCTAGAGTCTTTCGGCGCTTACCAGTCAAAACGTCCCTTTACCAAAACGTCCCTTTACCAAAACGTCCCTTTACCAAAACGTCCCCGCTTTAGGTCAAAACGTCCCCGTTGGTCAAAACGTCCCCGTAAGTCAAAACGTCCCCGTCTATCACATTCATTCACAGTTGTGAATATATATTAATTTTAAGTTATAATTTGGCAAAAATATAAAGTGTCTTCAGAAAAAAAATAAACATATGTGCTGTAGGAAAATATATATCACTTTCATCCAGCCCGTCTCGCATATTCCAAAAGTAACTTGTTGTACGTAAACCCAAAAAAAAATTTTCTATTCCCTTCCCTTAATATCGTATATATTCATTCAGAAACCAACTCGTGTTTAAAAAATCCTATTACCCTACAGCCCTCTTGCATTCCCTTTTCTATTTTTATTATCTTATCTCAGAAAATTATACTCAAAAATGTTTCCCCCCTCATAACCTGCACTTCCCACTCCTAAAAACTGTGTTTTCAACCTAAACTATGTCCCTTACTCTTTGATTTGAACTAAAAACATCCACACTTGCATTCCAACCGATTATAAAAGCGGGGACGTTTTGACTCACGGGGACGTTTTGACTGCGAGGACGTTTTAGTAAAAAGCGGGAACGTTTGGTCTTAAAAAAGCGGGGACGTTTTGGTAAAGGGTCGTTTTGACTGGATACCCTTTCGGCATTTACTTTATACCTAAGTGTAAGAAAGAGCCCTGCCCAGTGCTTCACAGGCAAGCTGAACTGTCAAAACATTCATAATCTGAAACTGAGTGCACACATTTGAATCTGGCAAATTAAAAGCAAACCTCACTTGATTTGTCTAAATCCTTTGCAGCTTTCGCTGCACGTTCCAGTCCAGTTGGATCAAAATTAGACCAATTACTGTAGCTACCGCTGGATTTATCCTTCTTGTCTCCGCCATCATCTTTGCCTCCATCTGACCCACCGCCACCAGCAGCTCCAACTGCCTGTTCAAAGGACTGGGGCTGCGGGACTTCCTGATCCTTGTTCAAACCAAATATCCACGACATGGTCACTCGGTCTTACTTTCTGATGTTTGATAGTTAGTCTTGTGTCCAGGATAACAGGCTAGTACTACTGTCCTAACACTATGGTATAAGAAGCCTAACTAAGTTGCACACCGGGTAACGTTACGATACATGAAAGAGCAACCTAAATATTTGATCTCCTTGGTTTACTGGATTCAATGAAATGTTTAAACAAATTCCCTTATACTGAAGTTTGATAGATTTCTTGTGCATGGACCAGATGTCGGTGTTCTCGAGGCCTTGCAATTCTTGGCAGGGCTCACTTGATCAATCCAGAATTGGACTTCACAAGTACTCTTTAGTACATGTACGTATTACACGAACAAACTTGTTATCAAATTTATCACACAATGTAGGTGGGTACTTGCAACACACGTGCAATCTTAGGTAATCTAAAGAGATACTAGGCTACTCCTTTCAGCCGTTTATCGTAAGTCATACTCGGATGGCAGGTGTAGGTTGAAACCGTGAACCTTCACAATAAGTCAACAACCGTGAACCTTCACAATAAGTCAACCCCCATGAAGTTACACGGTTAGGTTCGGGTGGGTAAGGGAGAGGATGGTATGGGCTCATTTGTTTTCTTTTTCTTGCTGGTATTAAAATTAACTCGTCTTTAGGAATGCTACAGGATGTGATCTCAGTCTACAGTAAAATCGTAGTAGGTCAAATTGCTTGGGAGAATTTATGTTCTGCACGTCGGAGGGCTATAGGCTAAAATGATTGAAATGATTTGCCCGATTGCAGCAGAGAGTTCAAAGTTCTTGATGTAACGTTGGGTCATGAGATGAGTTCCTTTTGGTAGATTATTAGATAAACCACTGGCAGGCTAACCGCGGTGGTTAAACGTAGGTATTCGTACTAAATGATATAAAATACTGGCACACACAGTACGTTTTCTACTATCAATTGGATAACAGTTTCTTACGGAATATTCATTGAAGCGCACTATAATGCATGTAGGCCTATGGGAAGTACAACAGCAAATATCAACAACTATACTTAGCACTCCAAAGGCAAGAAAATACATACAAGGAATCATCTTCCACTCACAGTCTCGACAAAAAACGGTCTTTAATATTTGTTTGGTTGTGGTGGAAGATGTATAGCCTATTGTTATTGTCGCAACACAGAAGTATAATTATATTTTCCTTCTTTTGTAGAAAATTC
>KN883162.1:914-17110 GCA_000934455.1 Apostichopus parvimensis | reverse complement strand
GGAAGAAAAGCAAGTCAAGAAAATTGAATGAAATAAATTTATGAATTGTGTTTAACCAGATAGTGTGAACGTTTGAACGGAAGTATTTCTGATTGCATTGATCTGTGATGTATGACGGTAACAATCGATACCAGGCTACAACTTCCACGATATATGTACGTCACACAATAGCTGCAGCTTGTCCAAGCATGCGCATTGTCTATAAGTTTTCCAGTACCTATTTTGGCAACTTGATGGGGAGGAAAAAATGTTGGCGTTTCCACAAGTTATAGTACAAGCTTTGAGTAAGCAAATTAAGTATGCCATAGTAGATGTATATAGATTTTGACCTTTCACAGGCTGACTGGTTGACTGGAAAAGATTTTAAACGGAACAGATAATTTCAACTATATACATTTAGCTTTTAAAGATTTTACCAGTTCATGCTCTTAATGTAAACTATATAATAGCCTACATGTCTTATCTGTTATCGGTTATGTATACCGGTGTTCTGACTAAGTTATGTAATATTCATATATAATTGGATGCACGGTGCACCTAGATATTTATTACGAGATCTGCGTGGTTTTAAATACGTGGTTACACCTCGTTACCAAGCCCTATACTAACCGTTTAATAATCTTAATAATTTTTAATAATAATCATAATAATTATAATAATCATAATAATAATAATAATAATAATAACAATAATTATAATAATAATGACAATAATTATAATAACAAATAATGAATATCAAGTTTTAGTGTTGCTTTGCTTTATCTTTCGAGCCTTTCTTCGATTCTTGTTGACATTTTAGGGAACGTAATAAACTTACTATAGGTACCTATAGACTTAAACAACTGAAATTACCTTCAATGGGGGAGAAGGAGGGGGGGGGTAGGGGGTAGGTCAGACAGAAATTTTGAGGCCCCCAAATGGGCGGTGAGGAAATCAAATATGGCTTTTCGTTTGAGTAGTGTTAAGTCGTATAAGGAATGAGGAAAAAGTTGATATGATGAGACATAAGAAAAAGAAACAACTAATATTTAAAGATATTCAGGTGTAATAGATGAGTTCCTGTTGGTGGAGGGGATGGGTGGGTGGGTTCTAAGTTTAGGGAATCGTAGAACAAGGGTACTGAACCGGGGTCCATTTGCCCGAACGTTAAATCTCAACCAGAGTAACTTAGCTTTCCTGTTGAGTAAACTGCCACTGTAGGATATAAAACAATTGCAGCTTTTTAACACAAAGTAAAGTATTAGCTTCCACCATTAAGTAAACCATATACTGTCAGTGACGTCACTGAATTGTATGGCTCGACCGGTGTCTCATTTTGCGATTTATATGAGATGTGCTCATAAATTTACAAACTTTGAAGAAATACCAAAGACTGCACATTAATCATTCACCAATATACTCATGAAATGAAAATGTTCTCAAATTATATCAACCCTTTTTCTTTTCTTTTTCAATCTTGATTAGGTTTACTACGGTTTTATGGCTTCACCACTACGTCAAGAGAGACGAGCTGGTAAGCCACGTACTCAACACAACAGCGCCCTCTGTCAAGCCTGCATGGACGGTGAATGCTTTCGAGCCCCGAAGATCGAGGACGTTGCCGGAGCCCAGAAGCGACCAACTGTTACAACAGTTAGTACTAGTACGTCGACAGTAACTGCTCGTCCCGTACAACAAAGGATCCTGCTTCCTGTACATCAACCAATAGTTAACCTTAAAAGTACAACAATGCGTCCATTGTCCTCGTATTAAAAGCTAAAAAACAAATGATTTTCACATTCCATGATCAAACTTTTAAATGAGCCATAACGTCATGCTGTGAGTTTCCTTCGTCCAAACAGGGAGCGGCTTCCTGGTCCAATACAGGGGGGGGGGGTGGTGGTTACTGATCTACGTTCGTCTTTCTTTGTTTGATGTTTTAGCGAGGTCTGTCCTTTAAAAAAGATGCAATAGTATAAAGGTACCGGTAGCCCTTTTCCCGGGGTTATAAACCTCGATTAATATTTTTGATTTTTTTTAGGCCATATTTAAACCCCTTTCAAGGTTGTTCGAAGGTCCGAGGGCTAACTTAGGAACGTATTGAGGGATATTCTGAAAAGCGGGGGTGGGGTCGGGGCGGGAGGCGTGGAATGGAATGTGAAAGATAGCAGAAATTGAAGCTACATGAATGATTAATAATTTTCTTACTTACATGTTGTCTACACGTGACATTAATTATATTCTTAGCAAGGAAGGATATCACAATTTTGTGGGAGGGATCGTTACAGCCAAATATTATTGACATTGAGGTCAACCTTTTTTGGATCCTTTATTGTTGCGCTTTTTCAAAATTTTATAGCACATCAAAACTATGGTAACAACATACACTTTAGAGGAGAAAAAAATATTTTTTAACCCAGAGTGTTATAATATCAGAATCAAAATGAGTTACAGGCAAAATCGGGAAGCAATAATAAAAGTAAAAGAAAAATAAAATGATAAAAATAACCTATATTGTGTGCAAGCTAAACAGATCTGTTCTTGTTTCCCTCATAAATGTTATTTTAAGACATTTTGTCTTTAACTTAGATAGCACTGAATACTTTTTTTACGTCATTTTTTAAAAATTTCTTCTCGATAGGTTGAACCGAAGGAGGACGACGTTGACAATTTCATAATAGTTAACTGTTAAGTAAACTCGATTTATACAGATGTACCTAGACACAAGTGGGGGGGGGGGGGGGGGGGGATTACTATGTAGGATATCAGTTTTGCAATATCATGTTTAGCTCACAGATTGTAGTATCCATATCCATAGGTTAAAATTATAGAGTAAACTGGATTATTAATCATTTGGTTAAGATAAAGAATCATTTAGTCTTTTACAAACATTCTACATAGTTCGGATAACAAGAAGATATGTAAAATTAAAATTGTTATGCAGGTTGCAAATCAATGATACTATTTGGGGGTTTTCTTTTAACGTTGGAATAAATGAAAAACTCTTCGATTTCAGAGGGGATAAATTTATCAAAGTAATTTGAAAAAAAAAACAAGTTAAGCAAAGACATCGAAACAGTATTTTAGTCTCTCAAAAGTTCAGTGAAAATTAGTAAACATTTCTCATTGGTTCGAATCAGGGGCGTAACACGTATACTCCTGAGGGAGGGGGGGGGGGGAATTATGCGTCCCCAAGAATAAAATTGGGTAGGCTCGGTTCCCCGTCCCCTCCCCCAACTGGCAGACGGAATATTACAAACAAACAAATACTAATAGTGTAAACTACATAAATATCTAACATATGTACGGAACAACTTTCAAAAGTTGCAAAGAACAGCACACTTTTGCATCCAAGCAAACTCTAGTTTACCCAAATTTCTCATCGAAGGGCAGAGCCACCCCTTCCCCTGACATCCCTCCCCTGTACCCCTGGACGACAGCATCTTGCCCACCCCCAGTGAAAAACTAGTGGTTGCGCCCTTGGTTGAAGTTCATTGCAATGATTTTAGGGGGAAACTTTGTAGTTGTGACATCCATACAGGCTTTCCTTTTGTGTTCTTGAAAGGGAAGCTAACAAAATAATAATCTTAAGATCCGTCTATAAGGTTTAATAAATGTCTCAACTGTGGCTTAAATTTAGCAATTTTTTCATAGACTGAGATGCTGATGATATTGCCAGTTTTATCTGAAAGATCATAATTCAAATTTATCGATCAACATATTTGAAATCCAAAACAAGATGTTAAAATGCAACCTACACTGAAATCATTTCAATTTTGTATGGATAACATAAATTATGTAAGTCTAACTTTTCGCCTTAGCTCTTTCTTTCAAGCTTATCATCAAAGCTACCCGGAATTATTTCAGGAACACTTGTGTGTAAAACATAAACAGATTAATTGGTATTATAATCATAATCATAATAATATAGTGATCATCAATAAGTTTATTCGCATCCAGTTAACTGGACTTAGAAGACAATAGGATATTATTTGACCCGTTTCACAATGTTAATATTTCAAACGCGTTTTATACGATAGCTGGCTATACGCTAGTAACCAAACTATGTTTTTGCTAATTTGGTGGATATTGTTGACACAGTATGGTAATACCTTGGCAATCCGCTATTGGTAGGCCTATATTAAATTCATATATACTATCCGAAATAACTATATGCTTGGAAACAAGAAAACTAAAATAATTTTCTTACAGGTTAATGATGCTGTAAGCATTGTTGGTGTCTTATCTTGAAATATCCTATCACGCGATATATGTCTCTACTTTACAGCTAGGCTAGCTATGACCATTTCAATTCGCAATACTCTCTACCTATTAATGACGTCATAAAAGATATGTTATCTATTGTTTATGTCCAAGTGTTGAAAAATTCCAATTCTGAAAAGTGCGGAAAACAATGATATGCTTGAAATTTGCAAATAACGGTAATACAGGCAATAAAATTCTGTAGATATCCTCTCGGCTGAGACTGCTAACCTTAGTTTTAGCTACGATCTCACTT
This sequence comes from Apostichopus parvimensis, assembly GCA_000934455.1. NCBI lineage: Eukaryota > Metazoa > Echinodermata > Holothuroidea > Aspidochirotida > Stichopodidae > Apostichopus > Apostichopus parvimensis. The sequence goes on along the minus strand of KN883162.1, from coordinate 12,612 downwards.
GAAAACGATGCATGGCGCGATTTCACCAACTTTTTGCGTCCTTTTTGTTTTCCTTGTCGTGCGCAAAGTTAAAGTCGTAAGTGGTGATAACATAAGCTTATATATATGTTGATACATATCTAACGTTACGTGGACGCCATCGACTCAATACTTTGTGTATTAGGTCAAAATTATTTATAATCTATAATAGGGATAAAATAAGGAGACGCGAAGTGTTCACATGCGTTTTCTTTTGTATTATTATTATTGGCAGCATATGAGTCTATATAATCCGGGAATGGGATATTTCCCTCAACATAACATAGGCCTACCTGTTCTGAATGACGTCGGTAAATCCTATAGGACATTTACACTTAACTAGCATTACCAGCATTGTAAACGTTCCTGTCCTGTGTGCAACTATTAACAAGCAAGCTTTGTTTGAATTCTGATGATGCCATTGTAAAATCAAATGAATTTAGCAAACGATATGTATAGCAGCATATAAAAGAATGACATGTTATCAGTGTCGACTCGATATAGCAGTTGCCAGGAATAATGAGGCATATATTTAATTGCTGATCTGGTATACATAAAATGATAAACAACAGGGGTATAATGTTTTGTTTACGTGTTTGTTAACAATCTGTGAAAAATGTTTTAGTTTGTAAATAATTGTATCCGTTGTACTTATCACTTTGCGCACCGTTAGTCGCAAACCTTCATTCGTAAATGTAGTACGGCGAAAAACATGAAAACATTTAAAATACGACAAAAAATGTAAAAAAATAAAAACACGCATAGTTTCATCAAACCATCTGTTATCTGAAGTTAATATCAATTCCGTGACGTATAACATTAATCTTTTGCTATACTGAATTATCCAATTGAATTTTAACCAACATAATAATGAAAAAAAAAACAATCTATTTTTGTAACTATTTCCATATTGGATGATATTTTGCAAGTGGTATTTTACAAGATATACTTCCGCGAGTACTGAAAACATAATCTAATTATGTAATTTCTCTTAAGTAAATGACATGTAAATATTTTTTTAAAAACATTTCAACTTTACAATGCCCATCTGTGCCGAAATGAATTTATATTTACATTCGAGCAGGCGCGGATCTAGGGGGGAAGGTGCGTTGAGCGTACCCCCTCCCCAACCCCAACACCCTTCAAAAAGTAGTTATTTGCACAGCCTCGCATGTAGACCTAATGTGTAACCTAAAAATGCGTCTTAATGCACCATTTCATGTTTTAATGTTTGTTTTATTCTAACCGCCTGAAGGTCGGTTTCAATTTGAACCCAGGGCCACACCCCCCCCCCTTCCCCTTCATTTTGAATATCCAAGATCTGCCTCTGACAATATCACGTCTTTCTTGTTGATTAGGATTGGCTTTTCCCTATATACCTCCTTCTTTACGCATTGCTCTTGTTGATTTCCAATAGTTTGTAAAAAACATGAGCAGGCAATGCATTATTAATTAATGTTAATGCATGCCACGTCATAGTACGACATTTATGGTTCATTATACTTTCAAAACAATATGTCTTTCCATCTCGGTATTTTTAGTGATTTTATTTTCGAAATCAGGTGCAGCTAGTTCAGGGGAATAATTATCTCATATTTATTCATTCATTTTGCATATGTCGATCTGAACTATCTATTGCGACAAATCTTTTAATTTGAAATTTAAATCGTCCAGCAGTCTATCATAACCTAATTGTAAGATTCTAGTTACGTAATCGCTTCCGCGATTAGAATATTTGGCATGAACAATATCAAATGTGAGTTTTAATAGTGAAATTGTAACAAAATCACTAACCAAGGGAGGTGTGTACTTATTGTGATTCGGATGTTTATATCAATAAATTTTACCCGAATTTCCTTACGAGGGTATCGGGGGGGGGGGGGGGGGGGGGGGGGGAGGAGTTAGAAGAGAAAGTTAAAGTAAGTTTAGCATAATTGTAAATTTTGTACATTTTTCTACTACTCGATGAAATTTCTTACTCATTTTTCAATTTCTTTCATTCATATTTCTTTCAGTTGTAATGAAGCATTTACTTCATAATTGTTGAACATCTCAAATTAATTACCATGTCATTCTTAACGCTGATGATAAGTACAGAACAAAAGCGTTAGATATTGAAGCACATAAACATTCCATTGTTTTTAATTAAAGAAATTTCAACAACGTTAGTTTCAGCTACCATAGACAAGCAGTCTTGGCGCATGCGCAAAGGTATATCAATACTCTTACGTCCTAAAAAGCAATGATTAGCGAATAATACCGACTTTCTTTCAATTCGATTCAATTTTTCTTTTCTTTCTATTTTTTCTTCTTAATCGGCTTTATTCTTTACAGCATATTTCTGTAACTTTATTAAAAATTGACTATCAATAATGCCAACCTGAGTGTGCACATGTGTGCATGAATAGAATGAGGAGCGTAAGAGCACAGATATGCCACAAAGCGAGAAACTTCAGAATAATCTCTGAATAATATTTCAGAAATGTATTTTGTGCTTGACAGTAACTACGAGAGAACAAAAAATATACCTTTAAAATGTTGACGCTTCCAAGGAGTTGCCCGCTGGGTACCCATACCACCCCTCCCTCCTTAACCCCCCCCCCTTCACTCCCAATCAAGGACGGGGTTCGTACGCCCAATCAAAATAAACCATTCTACGCCTCTGAAATTACATTACCTTTCTAATCGGTGCATTTATCAGTGTTCTTTTCCTATGTGTTTCCATCTTTTTATTTAAGGTGTTGTATTCACTTGTGCGTTTGTTTAGTGCCTTCTTTCTTTATAATAAAATTCCTTTAATTTCTACCACATGTGTGCAGAATATTCTCTTCTTTCGTCTGTTTCCCAGCATTCATGTCGCCTGCCATATCTACAAACTAATGTCACCTTTACTTACAACAGTATAGGATCATCACTAAACAGTTTAGAGAGGAAGAGAGAAAACACATAAAGAGAAAATCCTGTGGCTGAAATTGATTGCCTAACAAAACTGCTGGAAGTTTTTCTTACACCTTAAGTTAAAAACTACATCCTGCTAACATCTTATATCAAACCCCTTATTTCCCCCTCCTCATTAGTACAATTGTCTGTTTTATCAGCACGCTCCCCCCCCCCCCCCCCCCCCCCCACACATATATCAACAACAACGAATTAACTCTGAAATATCTACAGAGAAAGTGGAATCTTCTATTGTGGCTAGTCCGAATAAACTTTGTGTCGTGTGTAGAGGGTAGTTTGCAGTATTATCGAAACCCTGTATCAGGATAAAACTCGATGATTGGAATGATAGGAAGGATGTTAAGGTGTGGTGTCATGGTGGTGTGGTGTCATGCTCGGACCATGGAGGTGCTATCTAAATAACACCAGCTCCCTGCTTCGACGAGCTGCTCGAGCGTGACGCAACGATTGACCTAGTCCCTTTCCCGTCACACCTTCCTATCCCCCACCTACTCACCGACCCCTAGCCAACCAGGCCCCACCCCACCCAAGTATCGAACTCTTGCCAATAGTTCAACTAAGTATTCACATGCAGGGAGTGCCAGTGCGGGATCTAGGAGTTTACAATTAGGAAGGAGTCGTGACCCTGGGGTTGCTGAAGCTGACTTTCATGTAGGGATGCGGGGATGCGTATCATAACATGCATTCTTTTTGCTATCCGAGCCTGAAGTTTTCGTCACTTGTAAACAAACTTCTTCACTCAGTAGTAAACAAATTTCGTACGCTGCTCCTGGCAGGCCTATAAAGGGGTCTAAAATTGCCTCAATTGACCCAATTTTTGCACCACATGTACTTCCATTCATGCTCTTAAACATGCAAGCCAGAAACCAGATCCTGCTTGATAACGTATCAAAAAAGATGTTTTTCTACTGCATTTTGGCATTTTTCCTGAAGGGGAACATCCGAGCGGATTGATATAGACTCTAGTAGGAGTATGCCACGTGTATACGCGCACTACAAATAATTCCAGCAAAATGCTTGGAATATGTTCCCCCTTCATCAGTCTGTCGAATGTAAATTTTCCTTTGGACTATCATTTAAAGTGAAATGCGGATAGTCTATCTCAAGAAATGTTACAAGGAGCTGCTTAATTCTATAAGTGAGTCACAATTTATTATCAGTGTGAAACCCAATGTAGGGCCAACGCATCCAGTATACTATCCCCACGGTTGATACACTGTTGGTCCTATATCTACATGCATGAATGCAAAAATGCAATGAAAACCTTTCATAGAGTTCGTGATATAAACCTAACAAAACTCGGCCTTTCACTCTAGTATCAGTATTGTCCAAAATACAGTAAAACAGGAAGTAAGGTATAGGGCGTATCTCAATAATAATTCAAACAAGCGTAAAATTTTAACAAAAGGTTAAAGAATTCGTTTGCTTCTGCTTTTATGTAAGTATTTATTTTTAAAATTATTTACCAAACTTAAAGAAAAAGAAAAAAAAAAGAAGAAAGATGTAAGTGTTCAGGTGTGGGGTGAAAAACTTGTAAAGAGGTATCATGCGATCGATTGTAGTGTTACCAATCACTTCTTAAGGTAGCATACGCCCATTACAAGCCCCATTGACTTACACACTAAATCACAAAAGTAATGTGGTCTCTAAGTCTAGATAGAAGTTTTCACTATAGCTAAACGGTACCCATCACCGGATAGCTGACAAGTTGGCCTTTCATAGCACCATCAATTTTCTGTATCATGAAAATGTAGATTTTTTGCTATCCGAGCCGGAAGTTTTCGTCACTTGTAAACAAACCTCTTCACTCAGTGGTAAAAAAAAATCCTACGCTGCTCCTGGGAGGCCTAAAGGGGTCTAAAATTGCCTCAATTGACCCAATTTTCTCACCACATGTACTTCCATTCATGTTCTTCAACATGCAAGCCACAAAAAAACTAGAACATGATTGATAACAGGTCAAAAAAGATGTTCTCCTGCTGCTTTTTGGCACTTTTCCTGAAACAGGAGAACAATCGAGCGGATGGATATAGACTCTAACAGGAGTATGCAACAATCTACAAATCACACTCTCACACTTTTGTCAACCGGACGAGATTTGTGCCTGTTCAGAAGGCGCAGGAGTAACAAAGGGAAACGGCATAAGATAGATACTGCATTACCAGGGACAGCGGAGAAGAGTTTAATGGGAATTGGGGAGGCGGTGGGATGGGTACAAACTTAGAGGGGCAGTGGAATATTTACCGGGTTTGGTGGGGCACAATACCTGTGTGCTGTGACTTGTGAAGTTTTGTATACATGCCAGTGGCATATAGGTTAGATGAAGGGGGTGGGGGTGGTGGGGGAGACACACACGATAGTCTGCACGAGGCAATGCCCCGTTTTGCCTTGGCGTTATGACAGGCCTGAAAAACACTGTTGAGAATAGAATAAAGGTCATTTATTAATCGCCCGTTAAACCTTTACGCTTTGAAACTCTCATTAAGTATAATACAATAGCCTCCACCCGATCACTATTTCGTGGAAACTGTTCTTTATAGCTTAAGGCCTCGGTGATAAATAGACCCCGAAACTTTGTCACTTTTTGGGGGAAATTGCTTGCGCACTTTTTTTTTTTTGATGATGGGTTTAATTTACCATTGTGCTGCAGGCCAAAAGCCCGGCAATGCAAATTAATACTAAGTTTGAACACCCTATTTGGATAACATACGTCACTGTTCTAAATATTTGTGTCTCTCTTAGCTCGTTAAATTTGGACCGTCACATACTGATGACGACCTTATGACCTTTAAATAATCTGAAACAGTAAAGAAAGAAAAAAGGGAGGGGTGGGGGGGGGGGAGAATTGTGGATAAGTATGTTGTTTAAGTACGTAATGCATTAAGGAGCACCAAATGGGGATACATTAAAAAGAAATTGTCATGATTCAAAGCACTTGCACTGAATATTTTGCGAGAATATTTTGATACTTTGATATGAGCTTGAAAATGTTGTCGTTCTAGAACTCCCAGTAAGTACAACGCAAAAGCGGAATCGCAAATAATGTGTCACGTGAATAGTTGAAGTAATAAGGCCGCACTCATATTCGAAATCAGAAAGCGACCGTTTATTCACTATGAGAAAGATCTCCTGCGCATGCGCACTAATCAATAATGTCATGTTTTTTTTATGATTGAGTATATCATAAGGTGACCAGACGTCCCCGATTTTCGGGGACAGTCCCCGATTACAGTGTGCTGTCCCCGATGAACAAGTGTCTCCGAAAATGTCCCCGATTCGTCAAAATGTTCAGGAGTTTCGAAAATATCCCACATTATTAGTAAAATAATTGGAAAAAAACAAAATTTAGTCAAGTGTGCAGTCGCAGAACGGAACTAACCAGTACTTCAGATGGGCGAGTGTAAAGTGGAATATGCTAGATCGATCTAGCCTACTGTAGCACTCTTTCGTAAAGTAAGTAAATTTCATCTAAGAAAAAGCTACATTTTTGAAAATAAAATTGATATAAAAAGTGCTTCTAAGTATCACCATTTTACATCTAAGCACCTTAGGCACTTGAAAATTTAAGGGTAGGGGGACACCCCCTACCCTTAAACCCCTCCCCCATATCAGTCACGCAATAAATGTCCCTGATTCCAGTCAGGCAAATATGGTCACCTTAGTATATCAGATAGTCAATAATCTAATTGATTGCCTCGAGAACAGACGCTTTTTGTAAAAGTGAACACGCACACAAAAAAGAAGAAGGGGAAAACACCGTTTCAAGTATTATGATTGCAAAACTATAGCTTCGAAGTGTAAAGATCAATGGATGGTTAGTGCAAAGAGGAACTGGCCTATTGTGAATCACATGTTTGGTATGTAGAGTGTATTATCACAAAACAGTCGTACGTGGACTTACGGAGGTCGTTTAATAACCTTCAGGTTCTTTTCATGACCGGGGAGAGGGAGAAGGAGGTGATTAAAGGGAGTATTATTTTTTCATCCACAGAAGATGTCTATGCTATTTCGAAAAGAACTAAACCTCAGATATTGCATCATGATCCAAAGTTAAAGTGGCGGGAAGCGTAATTTTTTTCCATAGTCTATGAGTAACACGCATGCGCGAGGGTTTGGATACGCCTATATATGATAATTGCCCCTAACCCTCCTAGGAAAAAAAAATTACGCTGGCGGGAATTATCCCCTCGATAATTAACCAATCGAAACGGCGAACTTAGTTACGTCACTAAGAATGGGAGGAGTCTGAAACAATCAACTGCCGGTTGAGGTTTCGTTGGATTGCCTTTCCGATGGTACGATATTGTTTTTTTTACAATTTGTACATCATTATCAATTCAAGCATTGCCATATCAGTAAGGTTACCAAGAAAGAACGTCCGATACCTCTATCATTGTTTCCATCTTTCATCCGGTTCCCCTTCCCTCACCCCTTCCCTTCCCTCACCATACCCTTCCCTCACCCCTACCCTACCCTTCCCTCACCCCTACCCTTCCCTCACCCCTACCCTTCCCTCACCCTTCCCTCACCCCTACCCTTCCATCACCTCTACCCTTCCCTCACCCCTACCCTTCCCTCACCCTTCCCTCACCCCTACCCTTCCCTCACCCCTACCCTTCCCTCACCCTTCCCTCACCCCTACCCTTCCCTCACCCCTACCCTTCCCTCACCCCTACCCTAGAAAACCTCGGGTAAATGTAGCGAGTTTTCCGTTGCTGTGCTAGGTTTCAGAAACCCGAAAACGACACTACTAGTAGATTACCGGGCTGATATGACGACGATCACTTTGCAACTCGTTACGTCATCAATAACAAGTCAAAGACATAGGATGTTAATTTAAACGAATGGTCGTGCCATGTTTACTCTTCCGACCACGAAAACAAATATGACCTACTTCACCAGTTCCTCTAGAAACAATTTGGAAACATCGTTTCACAAGTAGATCTATAGCCTACTAACTAATAACCGTTTTCGGATCACAAAACGGAAGCATACATCTAATGAATATTCATAAAAGATTTGAAAAGCTCGTGAATCGAAGAGAAAACAAAAGGAATTCCAAAGTTCGCGTGTTAGACATTCAATCTTTCTTTATCAACTGTTCCGAAATAACGGCACAGCTCGGGACAATTTTTTTGTTCTTTTTCATAAACGGTATCCGTTCACGCAACCAATCCAAAAGTACATGTACTGAAGTTAACAGTATGGAAAAAAACCCCGTGGTTTTCTATCATAATAAAGGATAAGAACTGTCCCTACTAGCAGTACAAGTGCTTCAATGCGTGTTACGACAGTACCGCACAGAGTGATACTATAGCATAATAGAAAGATGAAAAAAAATTGTCCCAACTGTTTGACAACAAGAAACTATGAAATGAATATAATTCATGTAAAATGCATTGATAATTACAATATCCGAATATGAAAAGAACTAAAAAAACAAAACGTAAAAGGATAAATAAAATAATCAAAACCAATTCACTTAGAAAAAAATTCAGCTAAATCTAGTAGGATTTCTCAAAATACTTAGAAAAAGGGGAGAAAAAGTATACAAGTTCATATATATTCCCTTTCATTACACAGTTATCTTATACATACAAAGAATCTACTATTATTGAAATAGCTGAAATAGTAACATAATCAACTTTTATGAAAAAAATATGAAATACCTAAAAAAAAAAAAATTCTGACAAAAAAGTTAATATCTGAAACACTTTTAACACATTCTTTTTGTTATTTTTTTTTTACAAGCTGAAAATCGATTGTGAATGCTTTGCTGGTTTGAACCAAACAAAATACTGCTAAAACTCGCAGAAGCTACACAAACACAGATTACTATACTCCACGTTTTAAAACATGAGAATATACTGAAATACTTTAGTTTTCTTTCTTCAAGGAGTTGGTGTTGGACTACAGTTACACATAAGAACAATACTTATCAAAGTCAGATCTGTATAGGATGTGATGGTGTACATAGACGAAATATGTTAATAGTGTTTGAGAACATTATTGAAGTTACTACATTACAGATCAATATGATAAAGATAATATCAACAGGCTGTAACACTACTGTTATATAAATAGTGTTTGGGAGTCAACCAGCACACTACTGAAGTTATTACCTAACAGCTCAATAAGATGAGGATAATATCAACAGGCTGTAACACTACTGTTATATATAAATAGTGTTTGGGGCCAACTTCCAGCACACTTCTGAAGTTATTACCCAACAGATCAATATGATAAAGATAATATCAACAGGCTGTAACACTACTGTTATATAAATAGTGTTTGGGGCCAACCAGCACACTACTGAAGTTATTACCTAACAGCTCAGTAAGATGAGGATAATATCAACAGGCTGTAACACTACTGTTATATAAATAGTGTTTGGGGCCAACTTCCAGCACACTACTGAAGTTATTACCTAACATATCAATAAGATGAGGATAAGATAGAACTACTGTAACACTGCTACTGTTATATTATTAGTAACAGTGTTTAGGCTAACTTCTATGAACTACGACATCACTGAAATCACTTTAAAAGCCAAGGACTACTACTACTGCACATGAATACAGTGGATTGAATTGAGAGTGATGCATGAATACTTTCTCATCACACATGAGAGAGAGAGACAGAGATACAAGTAAGATGCAAAGATTCTTGTAACTGGAATACAGTAAGAGTTTCAACTGCATTAATTCCACAGTGACGACTACCAAGTTTGAACGGTAAACTATATAAGTGTTTTGTGGATTGTTCACCCCCTCTGGCTAAAGAGAGTAAAACATGAAATATATTGTCATTTGCTGAAAAAAGGGACACAAATGTCCACATTTCTAAAGTATGATACACCAACTAACCTCTGTTTAACAGACAAAGTGAAATAACTTTGGACTCACTGTCCGTTTATACGGTATAGGCTTAAATTGACCACGCTTGTACTTGCTGCATATACAGCGGTAGCATACAACGCATATATAACGTACATGCAATGTCACATGATGTCACATGATGAAAGCCAATGACGGTGCAGGTGAAATCTGCTCGGACACTACTGAGGGGTCTTAAGGAAATACAGTGTGACTTGGGATGTTAATACTTTAAAATAGAACCACAGAAATCTATTAAAACTATTCTTCATGATGATATTCATATCCCAGACAAAAATATTAAATTACAAAAAATCCACCGCATTTCGACAAATATTACGAGCAAGTCAATCGTTTCGTTAACTTTGAAAACATCCATATTTCCTATCTGGACGACCATGCATATGTCCCCGATACAATGTATGTAAAAAACAAGTTGACTATACAAACCATGCAGATTTGTACAACACATAAAGAATGAGATATTACACACAGATCCTTCTATGCAAATCTGTACAACACAAACAGAATGGGATATGTCACTCAGATCCTTCTATGCAAATCTGTACAACACATAAAGAATCTATGCAAATCTGTACAAAACACATACAGAATGGGATATTACAGATGCTTCTATGCAAATCTGTACAACACATACAGAATGGGATATGTCACACATATCCTTCTATGCAAATCTGTACAACACAAACAGAATGGGATATGTCACTCAGATCCTTCTATGCAAATCTGTACAACACATAAAGAATGGGATATGTCACACATATCCTTCTATGCAAATCTGTACAACACATAAAGAATATGATGTACACAGATCCTTCTATGCAAATCTGTACAAAACACATACAGAATGGAATATTACACACAGATGCTTCTATGCAAATCTGTACAACACATACAGAATGGGATATGTCACACAGATCCTTCTATGCAAATCTGTACGACACATACAGAATGGGATACATGGGGAAACTTACATTTTCTGTACAAAATAACACCAGGCTAATTGTGCATTCAATTTCTAAATGTTACCTGTTTCTTTTACATAACAGAATAACACTGAAAATAACAGTTTATGATGTTTAAACACTTTTAGAGAATTTTAAGACGAACACGAGGATATGGCTAAATTACGAACAAACTTTTAATAGGTATAAAAGTATAAAAAAGAGAAAAGAAAGAAAAAACCCCATATAAAATGGAACAAGGCACCCAAAAAGAAGGTACAATTGAAGCAACATCAAAATACAAATCATGTACAAAAATGTTCTGTGCATTTTTTTGGCCTCAATGAGGGGCAAGGCAAAATATTCATTTAAATTAACAGTAGTAGTAGTTACAACTTTTTACGCTCTCTTTGTTAATATCTTGAAAACTTTATTGCTATGATGTCATGATGATGAAATGAAGAAGACGTCTCCACTTTTCAAATGGTGTATTAGTAGCAAATGATTGTGCCATGAAGGTTGTACACTTCTCAAGTTGAATCAGACTCTCAAGTTCACTTTAACCAACAGGAACACAGGAAGTGAAGAGGTGAAAGGTCAACAGTATTGGCCACCAAAATATGCTAGAACAAACAATTATGGTCACTTGTGCATTTCATTGTCTAAGGCATTAACCCTCACAAAGTTCACAAATTTTACTTTTCTAAGTGAACAAGCCTCAATATCTCGTAATAATTTGGAGAATCGGAAGCCTCCAGAAGAGTTTCCCTACGACAGTTTAACAACTCTTCGCATGCTAAAACTTATGGCCAATACTGCCGACATTTTAAATTTCTACCTCTCGACATTAACCTTAGGATAATTTTTGTGCACATTTCTTAA
>KN883161.1:51241-69748 GCA_000934455.1 Apostichopus parvimensis | reverse complement strand
GAATATCTACCCAATGAACAGGATATACTCAGAACAAGAGTTAAAACAACTGGAATTGTGGAGACTCACTTTACCTTCAGAAATCTCCAATTCAAGTAAGTCCTCGTATTAAACACATTAAGTCGGTAACAATAACAGTCCAAAAGATGGGCACTCCCGCGATTAACTTGATATTCAAGACTTAACTTTACGAACTCCTTAACGTATTACATACGGTATACTCTCTGGGACATTTTAATATCTAATTTAACACTCATTCTGGAAAGGGTCAGGACTTTGAACATCCTTATGAAAATATTTAGAAATGTTGAAATGCAAAAACTGTCTGGCAAATAAACTGGTAACATTGAGATAAAATTCTTGTTACAAAGTTTTACAAAGGGCATGTTATTTTTTTCTTTCTCTGACTGGCAACCGATTACAAATCAGTATTTTATTGTGACGATGTTTGAATGAACAATAAATGAAACAAGACATTAGCTAACCTTATCATTTGTACACCGTGACTTTGTACTGCAGGCTTTGTCGATGCTTCTTTAAGTTATTTAAATTGGACAGGATATCTCTTCTCTGTGTTCGCGTGACAGTGTTCGTCTAGCCTTTAGCTAACAGAATTGGTTTGATGTAGTAGTGGTTGTATACAGTACTCGGGACAAAAACCCAGTTAAAACCATGCTTTTTGAGCGAATGATTGTAAACATGTTGATGTTACTCGAAGCGAAAGGCCCTTAAAGGTTATTAGTTTGGGCACAAAGTAGGAGACTGCCTTTTACATGTGCTTAGTACTATATATGAAAAGTGTCTGGACGAAGAAGCAATGATATTCATTTATTACTTTCTCATTTACATTAAAGTGATGGAAACATGAATGTTTTTTTTTGTTTCTTTATGCTACAAGATTACCAATCTAATACATAATGCATAAATATTCCAGAATAAAAGAAAGTATTCAGTTGGCATGGAACTTAAAAGAATAGTCCAGGTCAAAATTTCTTTTTGACATGTTAAAGAGGAACATAATCTAAGCATTCTTGTGAAACTTGCATTTATTTCCTATATACCGTGTTTTTATCTGATATTCTACCAAAAGTGAACTTGTAGCAAACAGCTGATGTGATGTCATAGTTGCACACTGACAAATAATGTCTTGTTTTTTCTTGATTTTTCAGTCTATTGATTTGAACTTGGATCGGCTAGGGTTACTAATTTGTCTAAAGGGGATGTGAAGTTTATAAAATACCAATACCTATGGTGCATTCACATTATGCATGGATGCATCCAATTGTGGAATATCAAATTAGACCAAATTTTAAAGGAAAACAAAACATTATGTATCAGTGTGCAACAATGATGTCACACCTGTTTGCTCCAAGTTCACTTTTGGTACGAAAGGTGGCAACTTCAACTTTCAATATCTCAAAATCTGTACATAGGAATTGAATGCAAATTTCACCAGAATGCTTAGATTATGTTCCTCTTTAACATATTAAAAGGAAATTTTGACCAGGACTATTCTTTTAATGAAGCTATTGAATCCTACGAAATACCCATTTGATCTCCTCAGCCATGTTCTTTAAATATAATGGTTAATTAAAGGCCAGTATATCGTACATTTCAATTGCAGCAACCGTGACTTAACCTTTCATAAACAGGTGTATATTGCATTGTTTTGTGTGTCCTGTCTCATTTAATTGATTTGTCGCTAAAACTATGCATGGCCGTAAAAAGAACCTCGTTACTCATTATAAGATGCAGGGCAGCATTAACTAACGTTTGCTTTTAAGCATTAATTTCCGTTAGCTGCGAGTTTATACGGCTTTTTCTTCTTCGACTTTGTCCTTTTAATCATGCAACGTAAAGAGAGTAATAATGGGAGGATTTATACGTATACTTCATGAAGACCATTGTTGATGGGGCATTCTGGGTTTATTTACGGACATTATTTATACTAAACTTATACTGTCTGCAAAACACGTCCTTTGAGATAGGCAGTCTACAGTAAGTGGTAATATTTCTGCAGTGAGGATTAAGAACATTTTGATTATTGTAAAGCTGCCCATACATAACCATTTTCTTCACATCACCAGCTAACGTATACTGTAGTGTCAATGCATATAAATTGGATATTTTTCAAGTTTTTTATAAGGGGAAACAGTTCGTCCCAGACCTTCAGACAGTATGAATTGTACGTGCGTTATTCACTCTTCAAAACAACTGTTTAAGATTCATTTTACCAGACAGGCTGTAAGTAGGTCTATTATTAACAACAAGATTGATCAAACTAAGACATATGTCGTAGATATGTTACCAAATGCAGGTTACATAGTTACTAATTAATGGATGTAAATGCGATGCTGAACATTTTGTTGCCCAGATTCCTAACTATGTTGATATTAATCAAATGTAACAGGTACAATGGGAAAGCTCCCAATTCTCGTCATTTACGTCATATTATTTGAAAATGAACAACATTCTTGTTCAATAGGCATTTCAGTCGTCGCCCACAAACTTCTCATATTAATATTAATCACAAGCAAAACTTAAGACAAAGATTTCCACATTTTCGTTTTCTCCATTATTGTGATGAATGCAACTGTTGTCAAGGATACAACCGAAAAGTTCATGAAAAATTGTTTTGGAATTTCTCAGTTGGAATGAGATCACAACTACAAGATGTATTAATATGCTAGTTCTTCCGACTACAAGATGTATTAATGTGCTAGTTCTTCCGACAACAACATGTATTAATGTGCTAGTTCTTCCGACTACAACATGTATTAATGTGCTAGTTCTTCCACTGACAGATTAAAATTATGAGCATAGAACATGACGTATTTAAGAGCTAACATAGAAAATCAGAACCTATAATCACGAGACCTCGGATACCCATCATTGCTAGACTCTGGTGGAGTTTTTAGGTTCACAGTTTTAGGTGAATCTTAACAGCATGTACATTGCTATCGGATTATAGTAATACAAAAATAAGCACAGGAAGCTGTCAACATTGCCTCAATTTTAGGAGTGTCCTTTCTCTACAGCCAATTCGGTGTATAAAACTGTTTCTGATTAGCCTAGCTACCACCAACCAAGAGGTACTGCACCAAGGTGTCTTCAGCTTTTAAAGTGGACATTCAGAACAATAGCTATAATATGGATCTATACTTGCGATGTGCCTCACTTATTTTGGGACACTTGGTTTTGCAGGTTATTTGACGTTGGAGGTCAAAGGTCGGAGCGAAAGAAATGGATACACTGTTTTGAAGACGTTACGGCTATCATATTTTGCGTAGCTCTAAGTGGATACGACCAAAGGTTGTTAGAGGATGACGTCACGGTAAGAATCAAGTTATATAAACAATACTATATGTTGTTGATTTTCGAATAGAACTTAACAACTTAAACTGCTAATCATTAATTTATTGCAGAGTAACATCACGTGGTTGAAAAATTTGCGAAGTTGTATGAGCCGCATAACGGTTAAGAAGAGGCTACGTTTCTATATACGAAAGCTGACGTAGAAATTCTCTATCGGTATTAATACACCAAAGTTTATCAAGATACTAGGGCACCGGGATGCAGGATTTTAATTAAATAAGGGGGGGGGGGACCTGACGTCTTTGAAGCTGTCTCCCGTGTAGGGGATGTGAGGTCCTCCCTCAGACAAAACGAAACGTAAAATGGTGCCTTCTGATGCATATTTAGGCTATAAATTAGGTCTATAAGTAGGTCTATACAAGTTGTGCTAAAAGGCGTAACTACTGTGTGTGGGTATATTATCATCACCATCACCGTCATCATCATCGTCGTCGTCACCACCACCACCACCACCATCAGCACACCACATCACCACCATCACCATCACCATCATCACCACCATCACCACCACCACCACATCACCATCACCATGACCATCACCAACACCATCACCACATCACCACCACCACCACCATCATCACCACCACCATCATCACCATCACAATCATCACCATCATCATCATCATAATATGTATTATATATACAAATCAAAACAGATATAAATATGTTCAACGTGTTATACATACGTATATACGTAACAAAAAAAACGTGTCGAAACGAATCTTAGGATAGAAAAAGGAAAACCAGACGTTAGTTTTGAACATATGCCAGCTAACATAAACGCGCAACTACTTTTATTTATATTTCCATTCGAAATGCTAGTATCAGTTTAGAACACATGACATATTCATCTCACTTGGGGCATAGTTTCGATATTTATGAAACGGTTGGCTATCTGTGCAGTTTCTTTTTACCAAAATATGTTCGAACTTGTCATTTGCAGAATCGTATGAAGGAGAGCCTGAAGTTATTCGACTCCATTTGCAACAACAAGTGGTTTACACAGACGTCTATAATTCTTTTTCTGAATAAGAAAGATTTATTTCAAGAGAAAATTTCCAAGTCACCGCTGACAATTTGTTTTAATGACTACACGGGTGAGTATGAAATATGATAAAAGCTTTTGTCTACATTTTGACCAATTTTTTTATCATCATTCTTTGAAATACTACATTTCTGCTCATCGCAAAGATTCCCTTTTTTCCAGAATTTGACACAATGAGCCCTATAATTGCATACCAAATGCTCATGCATAACTTGAAATGAAAGAAACCTATTTTACGTTATTATTCTAGTAGTAGCAGGCACACCACCTCTCCTCTCGACGTCATTGTATATACTGGAATAAAGAATGAATAGGGATATATATGAATATATGTCAACACTTACATAATTATGTGATTACGTGTAAGCAGTAGATCGCTCACCAACCCTTAACCTGATCATGTGTAGTATCCATATACCCTTTCTAAGGCACTCGTGGTACTCACGTGACGTAACATCGTTATGATCACACGGTTACAGTCTCGATATAAGGGGACTAAAGTTGAGGATGGTTCAAGTTGCTTGGTTTTCTTGGCCAGACTCTATCTTGGGCGAATTTTTCTTGAAAAATTAATTTAAATCAATTGCATTAGTTTAAATGTACAGAGAAGATGTTAATGTGATTGTATACGTATCAATATTACCGGTTTTCTCCACAATCTTTTACACTAAAATCCTCTAAAATATGACTTATATAAGAAGTCGATGATACCAAAAGAGTAATACAAACTAGGAGTAAATAATCGGGTGTGCATTGTGGAATGGTTTACTACTAATAAGGTAGTTTTAACTGTTATTAGTAAATCAATGTTTGCTGTAGTTTACTCGAATAACCAAGTTAGTGCATTATTTATCAACTCCCCGGTCCTACACACACACCCCCACCCCCCCCCCCCCAATCACGCAATGTAGCATTAAGAATACATACCGCAGACCGAACAGAATCAGTTAATTGCGGTAAGGTGATTCCAATGGGCGTTGAGGGCCAGCTCGAACCCCATGGACATTTACGTCAGCTGGCTTCCTTTGTAAAGTCTCCATATCTTTGCTAAGTATATTTTGAAAATGATTTGGATATACTACCGACTATAAGTCTAAAGGAACACTGATTGGGCACACTCACATGATAGCTTTATTCATGGCTGTTCAAACTGACATAGACGGTCCAGTTGAGATGACTACACATTGAGCAAAATTTCGGGGATATCGAAAAAGTTAGTGTACGCTCGTATATACATGCTGATGAAACGTGATTATCCTATGTAGACCAAATAGAGCTTAATACGTCTTACTTTAAATCAATATAAGAAACCATACTTTTATAAAATTCTTTCATTTCGTTGTCTATTACTCCGGCTAACTAAAACTAACCTAAAGCCCAACACGGCCAACAGATGCCATCTGAATTTATGAACAGTGTCAATTTTGCAGTAATCTATACTGCGCCACAAAATCATTTTACTCATCTTAATGAAAGTGATCAATTTACTGCTCGAGTTTTTTTTCCCTAGGTCCCAATGAGTTCCACCCAGCTGCCTCTTTCATCCAATCAAAGTTCGAGGCTCTAAACAGAAGTACCTCCAAGGAGATCTACACACACATGACCTGTGCCACGGACACTACAAACATCCAATTTGTTTTCGACGCAGTCACAGATACCATTATTGCCAACAACCTTCGGATATGTGGCCTATATTGACCAGCGCGTAACAAGGCGGCGTGCCTTCTCTTGCCCGTGTGTAAATACCGCAATACCGGCCAAGTGGCCACTCCATACTGTCAACAGTTCTCAAGGGAGCAGCTAGCTCTTACGAAACGGCTGCTGGACGGTATTACTTCCTAGTCGATACCTTTGCGGGAGAAACGTCTCGTTTACTGTTTTTATTATCTGCAGGGGAAACTCGATGACCTTGCGTGGGATCTTTACGAAGAACCTCTGCTAATGTAATTTAAAATTCATCTACGTTTTTGAAACACAAAGTGAGCAATTTTAAGTTGCCAGTTTTCATATCGATAGCCTTATCAAAACTAGCAACCGACCGTATCACGCGAGTTAATGTACAGCTATAGGCAAGCAAGATATTGCAGAATAAATAATGAAGATGGCAATTGTTTGGTAAGTTTATTAACAAGACGAATTCGAATCTAGAAAGGATACTTCGGACAAACATAGTCCGGGTACTCACATCCATTACGAACTGAATAAATAAATAAAGTAAAGCAAATCCCTTCTCTAATCTTTGCAATATTAGTTTGCTCTCCCTTAGTCAGCAATTACAACTTTGCAAGCCAACTTCTCTGTCGTGTCTTGTTTATAGAGGAATGGATGTGGAACCTGAAGTACAGGTCGATGTCATGTTGATATCAGTAAATAATACTAATTTATAATGAAGCTAAGTTTGGCCGGTGATTTCAGACGATAAACACTTAGATGGGGAATAGTGGAGTGGCGTTAAAGCTACCGGTGGTGAATGGCCGATGATGGCACGACACTTCTCCTGCTTTTTAAATATCGGTTGCTAGTATAAAGATGTTTATTTATATTCACACAAATACATAAAGCCTTTTGACATATCAAAAATCCCTTTCAGCGTGTCATGGTATTCAACGTATATCTTATATTGGAACTATTGTGACTACGTATGGTGTGGGGCAATGTCTCTTACTTCAAGACTGATCGTATATCTATACAGATATGGTGATCAAATATTATAGCATGTGATCGGGATAATGGATTGAGTAAGTTTCAAAATCATGCAAGGACGCTCACCCAACGATGACAGCATCAAATAGAAACACAGACTGCATTCCAATGACACAACAATGCGAAGTGAAATATTATGAAACTGACGGTATTTTGCAGTGTGCTAAGTGTCAATTTTCGTTGGACAGTAAAAAAATATTCTTTCTTTTCTATTTTCACATTTGAAATCCACTCTGAATCTTTCGTAAAGTACTACAAAGTTCAGGAAATAAGGAAATGAAGTACAGTGATCAAATTTCTACTAAAGTTTTTTTTTTTTTTTTTTGCAATCTCCAATCAGATGCTGCGTATCATTGTATTCTGTAACTTCTATCATTGACTTTAAAATTGCAGCTCCCCTAATCTGTACCAGCCATCTTAGAAACAAAACGGGGAATAATTTCTGGGCTTAGCTTCTCTTCGTGTTGATTCATGTTTGTCAGTGATGTGTAATGATATCATCAAATCAAGATTATCTTTGTAGCAGATTGTATTACATATGGTTTGGTAGTTTTACAAGATTCACGTGATTGTACTGTTAATCAATGTTTTTGTATTAAAGGTGTTAACAACGTTGTAAAAAAATATACATAAAACTTTCGTCCGTTTTCTCTTTATTTGTTGCCTCATCTGAATGATATAATATGAATGATTTTATTTTAACCTGGGGTGTACCGTTATCACCAGACAGTGAACAACTCTCAAAGAAAATGTCACCTCTCTCGAGAAACAGAGCCATGCTTTTAGAAGTTACCTTTATGGACCACAACAACTTTAGTAAATTCAATTTTACAGCCGACAAATGTGAATTGTGAACGAGAAAAACTGAAATGATTTCTATCAAGTTGAGGTTAGCTTCAGTCAAACCCATAGCTTTGAATGATGTTAACTTTTTCAAAACAAGTTTCAACCTCCTTTGCCTTGTTCATCAGTATACATTAGTTTTTCTGCTAAATTTCCTGTTGATTTAACAGCTTGTAATATATCATATTAATAATTGTAAAAGAATGTTGTCTAGATCTTTATCACCAAACAAGCAACACCAGAAAGATTATGGCTGTAAAAAGGATCCTTTCTATAAGGATCTGGAACCGCACAAACACACTAAGGCTGTTATTACATTTGACCTATGACCTAGGGAGAGAAATATCATATTATACAGTTTTAAAAGAAAAAAAGACTATAAGCAAATATTGTTATAGCGTCCTACTAAAAACTTCATAGATGGAGATTATTTCAAGAGGAAAACAAATAAATATGTCAACTCTTTTGCAGTTTGATTGAACTGAAGTGAATGTTATAATCTCAATCTTGGTTATATTAAACAGTGCACATCACACTAACATTCCACCTATGTGAGTTTGGGCACAGATGCTGGTTTCTATTGTGTATTCAACCTTCCACCATGAAACATTGGTGTCAATCTTCCAGCTGCAACATTAACTTGTTTTTTTTAAATTGCTTATAAATTTTCCATAGTCTGTTTTAAGCACGGTCATTAACATAGGTTCTTTTGCATCAATGACATGAATAAGCATCAAATCAACCTGTTTATACCTGGACAAATATCCTTCATTTAGAGTATTTGTTTGTTTGTTGTGATGAATAGCTCACATGCCCCCTACTAACTCAGCATACAGAAACCTACCTTACAGGTACGGTGACATCCAGTTTGGTCACTCTCACCTGCAATAAGGACAATCCATCAGCTCAGTATAATCTTTCATAGCACTCTGTTTTGAACAATCTATTGCCGAACCAAATTGAAGTAGAAGCCTTTAGGAGGTCCCAAAGTACTAATTGGGAAAGTAATCAAGTCTCTCAAGTCTGACATTTAAAGAGGAAATGAAGGTGTTTATGTGGGAAGGAGTTTAAGGCCTCCTCTTGAATTTCAAACTCTTTGACAGAGTTGTTTGGAAAGTGTCACCTAGAATAACATCGAAGATCACCAACCAAAGGATAGTACTGCAGTAAAAACAGATAAATCACATTATTCTAGCTGTTGTAGTACTACAGTCTGCTGAGCCATAATTTAACAGGATTATGTAATACAGAAGCACCCATTCCCAATAGAAAATAAATACAGAGTTTGCCTAAATTCATAACATAATGAATAGCCTGGCAGTGTGTGTGGCTAATAACTGCATGATGATAGCCAGTTTCAAGTAATGCTGGCTTCATTCGGGAATTCTCGACAAGTAGGATCTACTTGACCGGCAGTCGGCTGTGTGTAGCTTTTTACAACTAGACTTGCCTAAAGTAGTTTACTAAATGTAAACAATCATGCAAAACAGTTTAAACTTTGGCACAATCAACAGTGGCTCAGTCTGTCCCAATCAGTCCTTTGGTGTATGGGGGGGGGGAGGGGGAGGGGTGTTTAGTTGCAAGACAATAGGTCTTGCAGAATATTGAAATGTAGCTTGTGCCCGTTGATTGAGATTGCAATCAAGTCAGGAAGTCCTTGGTCAACTTTACCTTAGCTATAATTCTTTATTTTAATATGTTTCACGAATTTTCACTGTAGGACTTTGCTGTCAAATAAATCCTTACAGAAACTATTTTTGGTATTACCAAGACAAACAGATCATGTCAATCATTGCTAATCTTGCCTTCTGCACGATGATACATCGTGCTGAAATCAAAGCTAGTCACAAATCATTCTTCCTTCACATTCATATTGTGTGAGATGAAGCTTATACAGCACATCACTCAAAACTTCATTTTTTAGTCCAACAAGCTTATATCAACACCATGTCATGCTTCAGTCAGCACTCACCATAACAAACACTCCAACACAACTCCCACCATGCATAACCATGCACATTTATATGTCAGATAATAACATTTGTCTTGCCTGTGGCATTTAAATACACACACCTGGAAAATGTAGGTGCATTGTGGTAGTGGTAGATGGCAGCCTTCCAATCAGTATAGCAGACAAGACAAATGTCTTTTCTGTCGAAAACAGCCAGTTTCCACGTTTTTGTCATATGATACAAAATCCATTAACTTTAATTAACATGAGCCTCTTTCTCCGCAACTTGAGCTATATATGCAGATAATAACACATACATTCTCAAATGACATAATTTACAAACATTTTAATGTTTCATGTTTCACACCAACATCTGAATGCTTCAGTAAGATATGAATATTATAATGATACACACCTATGTGTGGAGTCTTCATGAGAGAATGTTACACCTATGTGTGGTGTCTTCATTTATCTCTGAGAGAATGTTACACCTATGTGTGGTGTCTTCATTTATCTCTGATAGTATGTTACACCTATGTGTGGTGTCTTCATTTATCTCTGATAGTATGTTACACCTATGTGTGGTGTCTTCATTTATCTCTGATAGAATGTTACACCTATGTGTGGTGTCTTCATTTATATCTGAGAGAATGTATCACCTATGTGTGGTGTCTTCATTTATCTCTGATAGAATGTTACACCTATGTGTGGAGTCTTCATTTATCTCTGAGAGAATGTTACACCTATGTGCAGTGTCTTCATTTATCACTGAGAGAATGTTACACCTATGTGTGGTGTCTTCATTTATCTCTGAGAGAATGTTACACCTATGTGTGGTGTCTTCATT
The DNA here is from genome assembly GCA_000934455.1 of Apostichopus parvimensis. Classification (NCBI taxonomy): domain Eukaryota; kingdom Metazoa; phylum Echinodermata; class Holothuroidea; order Aspidochirotida; family Stichopodidae; genus Apostichopus; species Apostichopus parvimensis. The sequence goes on along the minus strand of KN883161.1, from coordinate 58,984 downwards.
TATCTCTGAGAGAATGTTACACCTATGTGTGGTGTCTTCATTTATCTCTGATAGAATGATGTTTAAAAGAAACTTTCCAACCTTTCATATAGGGAAAGCCCAATGAACAGAATGGGGAACATTCAAAGTAGATGTAGATGTGTTTATGAACAGCCAGGAGAGACGACCTCTCTTCTTGCACGTTGACTGTCCTTCTCAATCGGTTCAGGTACGCCATCTTTTACCTCCTAAAGAACTTGACATGACCTCAAGGACATTCATCATCGGTACCGATAGCCATAAAGAGCCAATAGGTGTCATCAGGGAGAATCAGAATGGTGTAAAGGTTGCAGCCATTTTTATGGAAACCATGTTCTTTCCTCCACCAAGAAACAGGGGAATCATCAAAGCCATGAACTGTGAGAGCAGCCCAAGAAACGAGGGCATCTGACTTCACAAATGATCTAGAAAGGCACAAAAAAAAAATAGTTATGTCAAATTTACAATATCAAAAATCACTCCATCCCTCTTTCAAATCCAACTCTGTCCTTAGTTTGTCAACTACACAAACTTTCATTTTTGAGTAGATATTGATCATATTACACTCTTCCATATTTTTGCATTCATTCCGCTGCATCAGTTTATACCTTCCTTTGTACTCTCTATCAGCACAGCCATGTAATACAAAACCCCCAAAAACATGTGAAATTGGAAAATATCCACAGACATTATGCTTCCTAAATATGCATATTAAGCTTGAGTTTTCAATCTAGAGCTGAAAGGGGATCTACGATCGCAACACTTGATATTCTTAAACTTAATTTGTGAGTAATTCTAGGCCAGTTAGACTTGAGTTTAGATTGCATTTAGCTGTTTCTTGGTCGGATTGTAGACAGCAGAGAATACGACCAGCTCTCCATCTGACATTGACTAGTTTATCGGGCAAGATCATTGGAAAGATGTTATACAAAGCAGAAATAAACGTGAATAATGTCTACAGTTGGTAAACATTGCATGCTACTGCAAAGTGCATTTAACTTCCATCTCAAACTACAGCATTGGGCACAAAAAGCAGGATGTGCTGGAGTTTAATTGTGAAAGAAATGAGGATAACCAAAATGAATTGGGAAACTATATACACAAATTTAGAGCAAAGAAAGTAATTGCTACAGTGATGTAAGTGGATAGGAACTTAGGAAAGTCTGCAAACTTGACATAATATTCAAATATCAACATCAGATTATCACTTTTCATACAGAACCCTCCACTAACTCCTATACACAGGCATTTAGTGAAATCTACTGTAGTGTGTTTCTTCACCAAACCGTAGCCCCCCCCAAACCCCAACCCTCCCCCCCCCAAAGGAAAAGAAGAGTAGAAATACTTTCCAATGTTCCTGATGCAATATACGATATCATTTGCTGGACATATACAACAACAGTAGTGTCTATATTTGGTAATTTGAAGAAACAAAATGTGGTTCTGCAAATCATTGTTTTCTCACTAAGTACTCCTCCCTTTCAAGATATATTCTACTTTTCAAGTAGAAAAATGAAAAAGTACTGACTTTACACTAGCATGGAAGAAAGTAGAGAATGCCTCAATGCACTCATTTATTTATGTATGTATATAATACAGAGGCTGCTCATAGCAAAAGATATAAAGAAACACAAAATGGGGCCACCGTTTGTTGCTCAGGTGAGATGTTATTACTCAAGAGATACAAAGTATGGAAATTACAAGGTCTGGAAATTGCATTAGAAGTGAAATCCAATTTGACTGTTAACTGAGACTCATACCTTGGCCCTTCACACTTTATTGGGATAATGTAACTTATTGGGCCTAAGGACACTGGTGGGCCGGCCAACCTGTTCTTTTATATCTTAACTGTATTGTGTTTTCCCTTTTTGCCCATAGAGGTTAAAGTAGATAGACTGTACAAGTAGAGCTATATACAGTAGACAATCATTGCATCTGTCTCCTTATAACAATATACAATATACCTCAATATAAATAATGGAAGGGTCACAATTTTACTACATAATGTCTGCTAGTTTACAATGGATATTATTCCTGCACAAAGTAGGACGACTGATTCTTTGACAAATAATTCTATAATTTGTTTAGCCTTGACCATCTTTTACTATGAATTACTATTCTAATTTCAACAAGTATGGCCCTGTCTATTGGCATCTTTGAGATGCATTTAAACATGAACATTCTGAAAATCAACATACTGTAGGCATTGCATCTGTAAGATAATACTTTATTACCCACTGATACATGAGCCAATCAATTAATGTGAGACTTTTAAAGTATTTTTTATTCATTGATTTTGAATTACTTTGATAAATTTGTTTCTAAGCTATTCGATACTAAAAGCCCTCACCAATGTAGTTAATTAGCTTGACTAATCAATTAACATGTTGCATGTGATAGTTAATTAGCTTGACTAATCAATTTACATGTTGTATGTGATAGTTAATTAGCTTGACTAATCAATTAACATGTTGCATGTGATAGTTAATTAGCTTGACTAATCAATTTACATGTTGCATGTGATAGTAAATTAGCTTGACTAATCAAATTACATGTTGCATATGATAGTTAATTAGCATCAATTTACATGTTGCATGGGATAGTTAATTAGCATGACTAATCAATTTACATGTTGCATGTGAATACAACTGGTTTACAAAACAAGTATCATGGTGACATAACATGATAAATCATTACTGATTAACACTCACTCGGTGGGGCACGGTGGGGCAAATCTAATGAGGATGTTGATAAATTACAAAATCTTCCTTTTAACTTTGTTAGTATTAATTTTAGTAAAATTGTAGAACAAACAGATGGCAATGTGCTCCAATATAATTAGTTCAATATTTCATTATGATCATGATCCTTCTTGACACTTTGATGTTTCTTAGTACATTAATGTTTCAAGTTCCAACGATTGGTACTTACCGTAGGGCTTTCAACAGTTGCTTTATCTTCTCCGAGCTGATTAGACCAGACCACCTCTGACATGTAATACCTTTGACCTCCTCACACGGTTCTGGACAAGTGTATGATGAAGAGTAAATTCCTGGCCCACCTTCCCTGAAACAAAGGAATTGTTTATTGAGCCATGGCAAAATATTTAACAGTCAAGTTTGTCACAGCTAGTGGTCTCACTGGATAAAACAACGATATCCACTAAAATCTGTCTTTGCTGTGAAAGACTTAGTTAACACAGTATCTTGAAATAGTTTCAAAGGAAAATATGAAACATTACAGTAATTAATGTGAAACAATATTTTGTTCAATGGGCAAAAATAGTGTATAACTTGCTAATTAGGAATAGCAAAATGGTTGCATCTGTTCCTAGATCTGTTAATAGGGAGAATGTGTTGTATGCATACTGTAGATGTGTTCTGTGACTACATAACATGACAGTCAGAATCAAGTAAAACAAAGAATGGGAAATGAACAAATCATCATCGGTAGATTCATGCAATTCCCAAAGCCATAAACTTTGAATAATATGCTTTAAAGAGGTTTCCCTTTTAGGTGCCTAACATGTGATTTTTATTGAAGTAGGCAAATATAGCAGTCATGTGACATCTTTAGTAAGGCTGTTTCAATTGCATTTTTCCATTGTAGCTTTTTTACATGCTCCACGATACTTCAGGGCTTACAGAATAATGAGGTAGAGCATAAGAGTTATCAGTTGATTGTCTGGTACTCATTTGCTTAAATTTACAAGGGTCCAGCTGAATCACATGTACAAATTATAGAGTGTGAATTACATTCTAACTGTGCGCCAATTGCAGACATCTATAGCAATGTTCACAACTGACATGCACATGTACACAACTGGATGCATGCAACCCCTGCATGCAGTTGGTACGTTAGTAAAACTTTGTAGCGTGCACACAATATATTGGTTAAGTACTGCGCACGACTTGTGTGCAAGGTTTCAACTTAACACCTACCCGTCCTGTGCACAAATCCCATTCTTGCATGCAGCTTCACTTATAAAGTTGCTTTGAGTGGGCAAAAGTGAGCATATTAATTGAACATGTTAGCACACCAGTATATACAGGAAATTAAAGTTTTCTGTGAGTGTGCAAACTGAGTAGCTTGTGTGCAATTTTTATGAGAATTCTTTTGGGATTCAGGAACCCAGTGCAGTTCACCTACTGTATAGTTAGTTTACACCCCCTCCCTCTTGTAATTCCGAAGAAAAACTGTTGCTAATCATGTTCAATCATGTACAGTATGTCCTGCTTGACAAACAACTTAATCCATTTTTAAGGATTAAGCTGTGCCAACTTTTTAGTGAAAGTTTCAAGCAAGTAGATCTACACTTATTATTATGCTGTGAATTTTGTTTGTTCACCGATCAGACCGACCTGAGGATTGAATCCATGGCGCTCATATTCTGTATAAAATACACTTCAACTGCAATGAGTCATGTTCTAAATTTACGTTGAATGCAATACAACTTTATGAATTTTTGACCAGTCTCCTAGCCCTCAGGTAGCACCTACAACTAATGCATATCATTCTGTGTAATTTGACACCCACTAAGGTAAGAGCAATTTTGTGAGAGGAGAATATTTGAGAGGCAAGACACTCATTATGGGACATCATAGAGAGAGATGACATACAGTACAGTATATAACAGGAAATTAAGAATAGACTATTTTGTATCCTGTGTAAGAATCTTAATTTAGAATGAAGAATTAAAATGATGAATTCATATCTCTTGCATCAATTACTTTACAGCTACCTTGGTAATTTACATACCTCAATTTTCCACAAATTTACAAGATAGACTTTCTTATTTTCAAGTTTGTATTTTAGCTTTAATTTGAAGACCTTAAGTGTCAAAGAAGCCCTTTTCCTTCACTTTGTGTCTAAATGGTAATTTCATTTTATATTAAGATGTATCACTTTCAAGATAGGTGGTTGAAAAAGGGCTTTTTCATTTATTGCTCTTGGCAATGAGATTCATCCAGACCCTTAGTTCCTACATCAGTGATTGCATTATGGAAACTACCCACATGCACAGAAAGGGCTGTAGCTACTGTATGGAAGGGAAACTATCCACATGCACAGAAAGGGCTGTAGCTACTGTATGGAAGGAAACTACCCACATGCACAGAAAGGGATGTAGCTACTATATGGAAGGGAAACTACCCACATGCACAGAAAGGGCTGTAGCTAATGTATGGAAGGGAAACTACCCACATGCACAGAAAGGGTTTTAGCTACTGTATGGAAGGGAAACTGCCCACATGCACATACAGTAAAGGGCTTTAGCTACTGTATGGAAGGGAAACTACCCACATGCACAGAAGGGCTTTAGCTACTGTATGGAAGGGAAACTACCCACATGCACAGAAAGGGCTGTAGCTACTGTATGGAAGGGAAACTACCCACATGCACAGAAAGGGCTGTAGCTACTGTATGGAAGGGAAACTACCCACATGCACAGAAAGGGCTGTAGCTACTGTATGGAAGGGAAACTACCCAGATGCACAGAAAGGGCTGTAGCTACTGTATGGAAGGGAAACTACCCACATGCACAGAAAGGGCTGTAGCTACTGTATGAAAGGGAAACTACCCACATGCACAGAAAGGGCTGTAGCTACTGTATGGAAGGGAAACTACCCACATGCACAGAAAGGGCTGTAGCTACTGTATGAAAGGGAAACTACCCACATGCACAGAAAGGGCTGAAGCTAATGTATAGAGGGAAACTACCCACATGCACAGAAAGGGCTGAAGCTACTGTATGGAAGGGAAACTACCCACATGCACAGAAAGGGCTGTAGCTACTGTATGGAAAGGGAAACTACCCACATGCACAGAAAGGGCTGTAGCTATTGTATAGAGGGAAACTACCCACATGCACAGAAAGGGCTGTAGCTACTGCATGGAAGGGAAACTACCCACATGCACAGAAAGGGCTGTAGCTACTGCATGGAAGGGAAACTACCCACATGCACAGAAAGGGCTGTAGCTAATGTATGGTTTGGTGAGCACAATACTCAAAGTTAATCACTCTGCATTTTAAACTTGTATTTGCAGCATAAGTAACTTGGTAAACTGACATTACATGACAAATCTCTGCTTTGTTTGTTAAGGTGAACAAAGTTGTTCTGAAACCATTTAAAGAACAGAACCAAAGTCCAGTTCCCAACTTGAAAACCAGAATACCAAATGTGCAGAAATTTCTGTTCAACATCACTGCATGGTAGTGATTCTGAATATAATTTAGTTCCTGGAGAAGCAGGAAACTAATGATTGTGGGCTACTGAAGGCCACTCTAACCCATACACAATGCCTTCACCTGGGTGCACACATGAGGAGTTCCTGCCCTTAGCAATGAGGACATCTAAACAATTACTGTAAGGTAACTGCATACCCTTCAATAATGACTTACTTTAAACAGTAAACACAGTAGCAGTTAGTAAGACAACAGATGCACTTATCCAGCTGTTAAGACAACAGATGCACTTATCCAGCTATTAAGACAACAAATGCACTTATCCAGCTGTTAAGACAACAGATGTATTTATCCAGCTGTTAAGACAACAGATGTATTTATCCAGCTGTTAAGACAACAGATGTATTTATCCAGCTGTTAAGACAACAACAGACCATTCAACGTCCTATGATCTCTACACCCCTTATCACAGAGAAACTTGAAACCAATTCATTCTCAATCTTATTTTTTCTTAAACTACTTGGTTGTGGGCTTTTTCAACAGATTTGATCGAGATCTCTTCCTTAGAAACAGGTCTACTTGAATAAAAATTAACTTTTGCTTCAAGGTCAACAACTTCTTACTATCCCACATTTACACAATACAAATCCATTGAGAGATTTTATACATGTATAAGACTGTATGCTCTTACATAGTGTATTTTCATAGAGATTTACATTGCCCTATGTTTTGGTACTGCACATGCATATATATTTCAATGGTAAAGCACTTACAGTGCACACTAAGTCAAATTTTAATAGTAGTTTTGATATATATTTGTGTGTAAAGTACAATATTTTTACAACTTGTGATTATATTTTAACATGTCTGAGGTAGCTGTCAAAACAGCCTGAAAATAATGCGTTCCTTCCCTCTTTCCATGCAGACCTCTGAGGCAGTTATGATAATTAAACAGTATATAATTCGTAAATACCCACAATACATTCTACCCTTGTAAAACCAATAAAAGAGACATAACAGCACCTCTACATACCTATCAAAACATTTCGCTTTCTTTTGTCTTTTTCAATGTTTGTTCCCCTATTTTGTTTGGTGGAATAATGTAGTGTTTGTAAACCTCCCAAGGTGAAACAATATCATTGAATTTCACAATTGTGCTGGACAATCGATTTTTTGTTCACTTCATCACTTGCAGTAATAAAAGGCTATCAAGGGTACAAGATGGTATCTGCACTGACAATGTTACCTAGCAATATACTAGAATATAGACACATTGTCTTTTTATGTAATACAAATAATCATTGAAAGAATTACTAAGTTTAAACCATTATTTAACCATTTTAAACCATTTTAAACTATGTTTAATGCAAGTACAGTAGCAAAGGTTTCATAACAAGTGGGCAGGTTCAGCAAACACTCCATCAATAACTTGGTTGATAATGGACAATAAACCTCAAAAAAGGATATTCTTGAACGAAACATTTACTTCATAGTCACAAAATACACCACCTTTTCACATTAAAGCACCCATACTCATACCA